>BMAW01012961.1:87609-172305 GCA_019974015.1 Nephila pilipes
TATATATATATATATATATATATATATATATATATATATATATATATCTGTGTGTGTGTGTGTGTGTGAGTGAGTGTGTTGTGTGTGTGTGTGTGTGTGTGTGAGTGAATGAGTATGTGAACGCATAAACAAGATATGAGTAGTACATTTCAGAAAAGCAAAATAATAAATAGAAAATTTTTTAATTGTTAAAAGAATTACGGAATGTCAAATTAATACTCATGCCAATCAAATAGAATTTTACTTAAGTAACATAGTGAAAAATAATTTAACCCTAGATTTCGAAACAAACTTTTAAGTACTTAAGCAATTTAAAGCAGAATAAAGTTTAAGAAAAGCAAAATTTTAAAAAAATGGAAATAATGTAATTAATACTGTCCCATAATTTGAAATGCAATAATGTGTGTTTATACTCAAAATTACAGATCAAAATATTATACTTTATTGAATTAAGTTATAAAACGATGATAACAAACTAAAACTCAGAAATTAAAACACAGAAAATAATAAAGAAGTTAAATACAAGAAGCATATTCAATTACGCAGCAAAATACCAATTTACACTAAACTAATCATATAAAATTTTATAACACCAATTAAAATCTTTGAAAAAAGAGAGTAACATTAAAAAAAAAGCCAAATATCAATCACAAAGCTGAAAGAAAGAAAGATAAAAAAAAGCTGAAATATAAGGAAGTGTAAGATACTTAACAATGAAATATCATCATATACAATAGTACCTCTCGAAAATGGACACCAACTGAACTAGATATTTTGTTCTTTAAATAGAGGTGTCCTATTTTTAGAGGATACATACTCAAAGATGTAACTTCATTAGAAAAGCAGGTTGTATTAATGTTTAAATAAATGGTAGAAAAAGAGTAACACAGTGTCGCAATTATTTATTTGAATTTGAATTAAAAGAAAAATAAAAATTGTTATTGAATAAATGTTTAATTGTTACAAAAAAAAGGAAATTACAGAAATTCACTGAAAATAAATTTTTACATGTTTTTCCATAAATAAAAAGGCTACATGTACTTTTTTTATACGTGGATGTATAATCCATTGATGACCTTAAAATACGCTATTTATTGTCACCAACAACTATCACAATTTTTTTTTATGTTGGGAGATGTACTTTAAGGCTTCTGCATAGTTTTTATGTCACACATTTTTTTTGCATTTGAGCACTGTCATTGAGTTTAGCACAAGTTCAGTCAATTCATTTTCTTCAATTCAATTTCACTGAGAGCCCTAGAAATTGGAATCTTAAAGTCTTTCTACTTACAAAGTCTATTTCCTATTAGTTCGTCTTGGATTACCTTACATCATGCTAATACTTTCTTCTTCTTTCTACTGTGAACTGTTGCAAGAGTATGCGAATTTTGAATTTTAAGCAAAAGAAATATTATATTGATTGCACCTCCACTTGAATTTTCCTAATGTATTGTTCCTCGTTTCCCAACAGAAAAGCATTTATAAAAAGAGAGAGATTTCCTTTCACTTCACTGTTAACTTGTCACACAACTGGATTTCACTCAGCACAAAACTTGTCTTTAAAACCCTAAAAGAATACTAAAAATGATTATTTTTCATTATTTCTCTGTATCTTATTTAAGAATTGTTTTTCAGTGTCCATTAAAAAGAGTGGCTTTAAAAAAGGTAAATACAGGTACTTAATCAAAAGGAAACGAGACCAACAAAATCATCCCTTAAATAGACGTACTTCTAAATATATATATATATATATATATATATATATATATATATATATATATATGTATGTATGTATGTATGTATGTATGTATGTGTGTGTGTGAGAGAGAGAGTTTATGTATTTGTGTGTGTAAATTAAAACTAGTTTAAAATGATATTAGTACCAAGCTGAAAAGTTAAATTATTGAAAATGCATATCATAATACGATAGAAGTAACACTACAAAGTTAGAACATAGAGATTAAGCTGGAAAATAAAAACAAATGTCAAAACATGGATTAAATATTTTAAATTGCACTAATTGTATCATAAAACCAACAATATGCATGTATACATGATAAACATATACTTTTACATATAATATAATAATAAATTATAAATGTAGCAATATATAATTCAACGATATTCAACAAGCAAGACTAAAACCAAGTAAAATATTCAACTATCGATCAAAAGGCATCATAAATCATTCAGAATCAACAAAAAGTACCTCGGCCTGAAGAGACAGTTAGCAAACTCTAGCAGCTTTCCTTCCCACAAAAATATTCAGCCCAAAATCGGGCCGAACTCGATTTTATGCCCATTCCAATCCGTCGATACGGGAAAGATACTCTTACCCTCTTCTATCCTCATCCATAATACAGCAGACGAAGCCCACCCCTCAAAAAACGCATAAATAAAATCCGAAATCCCCATACAGTCTTCAAGTCAATGGGGCCCAGTACTTCTTTTCAGTTACCATCCATTTCATATGGGGCAGAAGTGATATCTCTCACCTCTCCTCTCCCCTAAATATCATCTGAAAGATATTAGATTTATATCTTTTGGAAGATATCTTCTGGAATCTAGGGCTGTAGTCCATCTTTTCTCACACTTTCCTCCTTTATCTTTAAAGGAGATCTTCCTTCCACATTGCATCGGCCGTGATTCAAACTAAATATTTTGTGTTTGTTTTCGGAGGTTGTTGAGGTTTCGGAAGTGTGTGTTTTCAGCAATTTAAATGGTTACTTTAAGGCTTAAAGTTTTTATAGGATGGTTACTTTGCTGTGTACTCGTGGTATGTTATGGCAGTCTATATGTTTAGAAAGCTTTTGTAACAAATAAAATATAATTGGGTAATTTAAAATAAATTACATAAAATTATTCATGAGGAAATTGATATTCAGGGAATCTTTTGCGAAGTGGAATAAATGAAATTAATGAAGGAGTGTGTGAATTATTTTTTAATTCCTTTGTCTCTTTCGTATCACATCGGATGAAAAGTACAAAAATATTATTTTCATTTTAACTAGTTAAATACAGCTTATGACAAAACTTGTTATGATTTTTTAGCTAAAATGTAAGAATAAAAAATGTAAAATGTAAATGTTTATCATTTTTTTGTGAAAAATAAATCATAATTGTTATAACTACAATAGTGCAGATAAATTTAATATTATGTAATCATTTGGATATATATGAACCATAACTGAAAACAATAATTTAACTTAAACTAAACTAAATTTAGTTAAACATGTTGCATTTGTTTATTTCAAAATCATATATGTTTTGTTATAATCTTATAAAAAGCAACTTACAACATTTACCAACAATTATTTAATGTTTCCTTAACCATACTAAAAAGTAAAATGTTTCTAATGTTTTAAAATTAAATTATTACCCAGTTCTGGACGTATTATAACTATTTCTGGAATTAATGTTGCCTCATTTTTCTTTTATGTGACGGAGTTTTACTATCATGTGTTAGTAATGTTTGATACATCAAAATTAAAATAACATTATATGAAAAAATAAAATAAATAAATTATTTTCCAACAGATGTCTCTAAATATTTTAACTTGCAAAACTACAATGAAGATATACTGCGGTGTCTAACCAAACATCATTTGATTGAATGGTTTAATGTTACACTTTTAAGGGATGGATAAATTGGCATTTTACAAAATAATTGATCACCTACCTATTACTTACAATCTTATCACAGGTCAAAGGACGAAATTGAATATTAATGTGATTTTGGTATAAACCGTATTTTATTTACCACTGTATAGAAAATATAACTCTAATGGAGGAGTAAATGGATTTACCATTTAATTAACATTTTCTTACATGAAAAGAAATATTTAATGGAAGGGTTACTTGAATTACAACAACCTGAAATCATTTTTTCCTAAGCTTGCTTAAAAATTATTTTACATTTTTAAATGTTATTTAGATATTTATAAATTGAATTGTTTTCTGTGCAAACTAGATGAAGAAATAATTGAAATATTTTTGAGTTCATTTTCAATATATTTAATCATTGTATGACTTATGAATCTTTATCTTGTCATCCACTCACACAAATGGTACGCACAAATTATACTTAAGCAAATGATAGTATTTTTCTGTACTAATATTCCTATTATTCTTATTTTATAAACCACATTCGCTCACTTTAAGCACAGTTCCTTTGATAATGAATTGGAATACTATTAAATTATATAAGGAATATGAATTTTGTTGTAAGATCAAAAGTGTTGAAAGAAGGTAACAAACGCTACTCATATTGAATGCTTTTTATACGTTACACATATTCCAGTGCATAAGACGTACCCTAAATGTTATTACAATTATCTGGAAAACAAATCTAAATTTTAATGTGTGATATTTATAAGGAAATTGATAACAATAAACTTTTCAGAAACCTAATTTTGTATAGTAAACCTGCCTTTCAGAAACCCATAAACCCTATGTCATTACCACTTGATTCTTCTATATGACATATATCAATTTGAATATGCAATAAACCGTCATCAAAGATCTTAAAACATAAAAGAAAGTACGCCTCGGCTTGAAAAAAAGAAACAAATATTTATCTCCCTTATAAAAAACGCGTTATTCTTAAGGATAATTTTAAGGAAGAAAAAGGCCTCTTATATACCTAAAAAAATGATAAATCTTATAGAGAGATTTTTTTTCTATGATTAAATTTTATAATGTTTTTCTTAAATTTGGTGGAGGAGAATGATATTTAAATTCTTGTATTTCAACTGATATTTCAAGTACAATTCCAGTGCAAGGACTGTATGAAAACGTCACTCATGGCAATCATAACACTTCTACAATATGAAAAAGAAGTGGCTGTACTAGTCAGGGTCATTAATTCGTTACGGGTGTTGTTTCTATCCAGTCATGAGTTCGAGCCTGTTGCCATTGATGACCTACCGTACCTCGAGTCTGATTTGCGTTAAATCGGTCGAACCTCCGAATTCTCCCATGGAATTGTGTGAAGGTTTGGAGAGAGGGGTGTGAGATTATGTTTCGCCCTCTTCAAATAACCCAGACTCAGAATTACAAGGTTTGTTACCAATAGCTCTCTTGTTTCTTCTAATAGCTATTCTGGTAAACAATCAATCAATCCTTCTGCTCTCAATCAATGCTGTTTATACTAAAATTGACTTGGTGCAATGAGATGATTGATAAAAGAAAAAAAAAAAATCTGCCAGTCTTTACTGGCGTTTCGAGCTGATGAATCATTTCACATAATACATCATTACGAATACATATGAATGTATTATTATATTTCATTTATATAGTGCAATTAAATTTCATACATTTTCCCCAACAATTACTTTAAATTTGATAGCTTTTCTAAAAACAATAAAGTTTATATAAAACAATAGCTTTACTAGATGTACTTAGATATCCATTAGACATGTGAAATCATATCGATAAATTAAAATGAAGAAATTTATTAGTATGCCGGTGATACTTTCAAGAACGCCAGTTAATAACTGGCAAAAGTACAATTTTTGCTCGAATGTAAAATTTAACAAAAAAAAATATATATATATTGGTCATAAATTTTGAAATATTATCAATTTGTTATAAAGTATGTTTTTTGTTACGGTTAATTAAGTTTATTTGAAGGATTAGCCCCACTGGATAGAATTTTTTTTTTCAAATTTATAGGAGTTATTTGAACGATAAAGGCAGCAATTAAACGCTTTTTGGAGAACCCAGCCAATTTTTTTTCAAAAGACGAAAAGAAATCTACTGCCATTTACGTAAATCGTTAGAACCATTAAAATAAATCAGCAATCTTTAGAGCAGTTAGAAAGAAATTGCATAAAAAGTAACGCAAAGAATTGGTTTCAAGATCTTAAATTCTCTCTCAGTTAAGCAAATTATAGGAAAAAGTAGTATAAATATCTTTACCAAGGAAGTACAAATAAACTTGCATATTCTTCATTTAATGTTTCTTACTTGCCTAAAAGAAATTACATTATTTAAAAAGGAAATGTATATATATATATATATATATGTAATGGCGGTTAAGATGAATTGTGCCCAAACATGCAACATTTTATTTTGTAATGATAATAGAATTAGAAAATATTTTTTTTTTACATTTGCCTCCTTCATGTAGCTTTAAAACAATTCATTATTTTTATTTAATTACTGCACTCGAGACTAATTTTTTTTCTTCAGAAAATAAGTGATGGTATTCACAGTTAAACGTACTTTTTTTCCTCTATATTTGTGCACAAAAAGTGTTTTTAACTCAAAAAAAAATAAATGCAGTCTTTCTAAATGAGTTTTTAATGCTTTAATTGAGAGAAGCTAATAACCTTTCTTCTTATGAGTGAAAGTATTCACGACAATTTTGTATTATTTCTTAACAGAATTTTAAAATTTACCATTAGTTTTACGAGCGAATTTGTAACTCAAATGGTCATCGTTGTGAACTTCGTGACTTGTTACGCCTGAATCAAATCTATATTACAATCAAACTTATGCCATGGACAATAATAAAGTCAAAATGAAGTCTTATCCCGAAGTCCTTACTTGGCGTAGTGAGGAAGTTAAGAAAGTGAATTGCTGGTTCATGTGTCGACCGCACCACTTGACTGCCGCAGAAAATTATAAATTTTGATCCAAATAAATTTTATGTACTTTGTAAGTTGCTTTAAATTAAATAAATGATAGGGTACGAGATAAGTAATTCCTTCCGACCCCCATAATTTAAAAAAGGCCACCATTATAGTCATAAAAATTGTTCCTAGATGTACTAAATTGAATGAGACCACTGACAGCGTCCCTTGTTATAAAACTACAGAGGTAACGCTCCTATCTGGAACACTGTAATTGTATTAGACAGGGGAACAAAGTAAACTACTAAGAAGTATACCATCACTGATTTAGTACGAAAATACACTTTGTTGACATTAATGGCAAAAACTGAAAGCTTAGAGCACACGTGTGTTTGCTCGTGAGTTACTAAACAGTGACAACGCAAAACTTGAACAAAAGGAGCAAATGATAGTTTTCGGACGAAACACGAGCCCTCATCGTAGCACAGGGGTATCACCTGTAATTCAATCTAGAAGGCTGTGGTTCAAAAGCCGCGGGGGTGTGATTCTTCTAGTCATTGTCTTTACAAACGGAATTACCAATATGCAGATCACTCAAAATCACGATGTAAAACGCATCAAATCAAAAGAACTTGAGCTTAGTATGCGAAATTTGTGCATTATGCAAACACATATGAAATGTCACACCTGTTCACCTAAGACGGTTATGAATGAGATATCTCCACGTGGTTGGACGTTGATGCTCATAGTTACATAGCGATTTTACAAAAATGAATTTTGTGAGATGGTTCTGCTTTACTATGAATATGGGCACAAGGCAGGATCGACAGCGTCGTTGTATTGGCAAAGTTTCCCTGATGGCCAGCATTCTTCACGATAAACCATCTTAACAGTTGGCAAAATTTTAACCCTTTCCGGACGGCACGCCTTCGCGTAGAGCGTTCCCAGGGGACTGAGGAGAACCGAAAGAAATTGTCGCACGGGCCGGGGGTTTTGCGTCGCTAAGCCTAACATCAAGAAAAAAAAATCACAAGAAAAAGTATTCGCTCTTTTGCTATAGAATTTTGTAATATTTTAGATTATTAATTAAGCAGTTACACATATAATAAAATTAGCAATTTTAATAATATTTTTCCTGTAATTTACAGAAAAATATTTACAAAGACGTACTTACTTTGAGAAATAATTTTCAGAAGCGCCATTGAAGTTATTGCGTAATTTTACAGTCAAAATCATCAATAAACTTTAAAATTAATGAAAAATATTCAATAAAGACTATTTACAAGAAGAAACAAAACTTAGTGTGAAGACCGAGTGCGGTAATTCTCGAAGCACGGAGAAACGCAAAGTCTTATTTTGTCCGTTTCTGACAAAATGTCCACATCAGAATCGCTAGAAATATTCTTTTCAAACCTTTTAGAAGATAAATCACGCTCTCATCATTAATTGGATCGTCAATCATGTGAGTATATGTATATATATATATATATTCTTCTTATAAACAACACTTTCTCACAACTATAAGCATGAGTCAAGGCCTTCCGTAATAAAAAAGGAAGTAAACGAATTACATCCAAACGCAATGCAAAGTCAAACAGTACTGACGGTACAGCTCTAAAAAGAAAGAAATAAAAAATACATAGCAAATACTAATGAAAAAACAATCGGTGAAAAACCAAAAACACGAATGTGCATCACATAGAAGTTTAAGGAGCCGAGTTCAGTTTGTTTTCCTCCCCCCACAACAGCAGATGAGGAAAATACTGAATTAAGACAGACTGTGATCAAAGCGAAGGTCAAGACCTTAAAACTGCTATTCAGTTCAAAAGTAATGGTCACGAGGCACAATCTAGAGATAAGTAGAAAACTTCCACCTTAGAATGCAAATACTCATCGTTTGGCTTCTCAGCTCATTCTCCGGAGATGCGTATTTGGTACGTTCGGCCTTGAACGACAATCGTGAGTCTTGCATACATGGTAAGATAGTCCAGAAAGCTTTAATGGAGATAAGCTGCATGATGTGTGTGAACTGACTAGTTGAGCTCGATCAAGTAGACTAGCAGAGTAAGATGGCAGGTACTACCGGAAGATGTATTATCTTACCTTTCATGTATTTGAACAACTGCACAAGAGTGATAAGAGAGTACTGTGTAAAAAAGTCACGTTTTGGAGATCATAAATAATTAAAATGCTCATCTATACCAGCCAACGCGTCAACTGAACTGAGATACCACGAGACGTTACGCATAGTGAAACTTTGTCATGAATCTAACAGAAATTCAGCCCACATTCTTCTCAAATACAGTGTGGACGGATAAAGTATGCATTTTGAGGAATAAAATGTACAATAGGCAGAACATCATTATCGTGTGATAGAAACTTCAACATGATCTGCCGATGTTCAACAAAAAATGCAGTTTTCATTTAATGATTGGTATTGAATTTACAATAAGAGTTTGTTGACCAATTATTTACTACTGCTGCAGAACGTAATACTCTTTTTTGTTGAGAACTTGCCGATGCTTTAACTCCGGAATGTATGATTCCAACAAGAATATACACCTTCACACAAAACATTAAGTAGCACCTAATGTAGACATTCTGGTACTAATAATCGATCAGTTATAGTGGTTTAGAATAATGGCTTTCGCATTCTTCTGGTCTGACACCAAATGACTTTTCCTTTGGAGATACTCAATACAGCAGGTGTTTGGCGCACCTCCGCCAACATTGCAGGACTTTCGAGAACGCATTACGGATGTCTGTGCTAACGTGTTAACTGTTAGGTTAAAATGTGCGGAACGTGAATTTGAAACAAGTGTCCAGATGCGCAATGCAGGTGATGAAAAGAAGTTAGAGTTAATTTGAAGAAGGTTGTTTTGTTCTCTTTCTAAGATCATTTCGTCACTGCGAAGAAACAAATGCATGTTTTTTGAATTTGATTTCCCCATTTATATCCACTATGTATATTTTCATTCGATGTTCTACAACTTTATAATTCAATTTCAACTATTTCATACCGTTTTCGTGATAGAGGCACTAATTTTGCAGCTTTTCACCAGGAGGAGCTGGCAATGGTTTCATCTAGTAGCGCCTCGCCATTGTACTTTACCCAGATACCATTTTTATGACAATAGCTGCAGCAGAACAAAATTTAAGAGGGAGGAATGGAATTAATCAGGCAGCCAGTATTTATTGCAGATTTATTTACTAATGTAAAATATTATAATGAAATACATGTAAATGTACATGTAAGAGAGAATACATAAATGTACAAGTGAAAATTTTATACCCTTTATGCAATGTAAATAATTAACTATTTAAACTATCGGTTTGTAAAAATTCAAATATTCTTCTTCATAATATTCTCAGCTTTCTGGATTTTTTTCAAGGATTAAAATTTGCAAACTATTGATTTAAAAAAAAAGTTTCGAAAATGTTTTTTCACATTTTTAGAGCATAAATATATTTTTTTAATAATATTCCATTAAAAAGCCACTTTTTTACTTCTGTACCCCAAGAACACAGACTATTAAATTGCTGTTTTTGAAAATTAATGTTTTCAGTCTCTTCCGATGAAAAGGAAACGAAAAAAAATAAGATCTAAAGGAAGTCTAATGCAGCTGGTGAAAAAACTTAAAATTTTAAAATTAGATCATATTTCACTCTAGTTGGAAATAAGAGGCAATAATTTTAAGGCATTCCACTGAGACTTCCCCCACTCCACCCCAACTTCAAAAAACTCTTTTGAAAAGGAAGATTAGAAATAGATTTTTTTTAAAAAAGAATTTAATAATTTAAGAAAAAATAAATATTCTAAGAATTTGATAATGTCTAAGACGTGATTATATTTGCTTCAATCAAAAAAATTTCAGACGAAATGAAAATATCTGTTTAATTCAAAATGTGAATATTAAAACTAAATCAATGTGAGGATCATGGAAATAACAACTACTATGTAATACATTTTATTCAAGTTTGGAGAAAGCAAATTTTCAAACGGCTGATATATAAATCATTTGAAACAAATCACCATACGTACTTTAAAATCGAAAAATCTTTTTAAACGAAGTAAGTTTTCTATTTTTATTACTATAATACTTCTGGCAAACTCTGTCAAATGAATTCACAATTTCTACTATTAAAATACAGTTTAAATTTTATTTTTTAAGTTGATACTTAAAATAACTACGTAATGTTTGAAAAAAGTTCAACGTCTTTATATTAAACTTGGTTTATGATGATAATATATTTCCAAAGTATTGAATATCTTATGAAATATCAGGTTACTCTAAATAATTAAAAATGAACAAAGGAAAACACAAGGAAGAAAATTATGACGGATTTTAAAAACTGATTAAGTTCTTTCTGATAAGGATGTATATTTTATACAATAGTCAATTGTATGCATAATGCTGTATTTTTAGTGCTAAACATAAATTAGGAAGTTGTAAGAAGTTTCTCATAAATGTAATTTTAAATAAAATTGCATAAGTGTTTTGCAATAAATAAGTATATATTGCTATAAGGCTTGCAGCTATAATATGAGTTATAAAGTTTGTAGCTTATATAAATTATTAATCAAATCTTAATTTTCATGCTTACAATCATATTTTTAAAAAGTGGTGCTTGCATGTTATAGTAGTAAAAAGGGGAAAAAATTAAAATAGCATTTATTAAATTACCCTCCATGGAATCACTTTTTATATCCCATTAAAATAATGACTGGAATTTTTTTTTTACTATGATTGTATTTAATTATGAGAAACTACATTATGTAACCGAACTTAGTTTAGATCAAACAAATAAAACTTAGAAATCTTAGATACGATGAAGCCGAGACTTTTAAATAAGAATATAATGAATACTTAAAAAAAATCTTAGATAAAAGCCATATTAGTTTTAAATAATTTAGCAGTAGAAAATAATTAAATATTTTTAAAAATGTCACTTCATTTAGCCTTTTCCCGATCTCTGTTATGTTAAAAATGGTCAAATTTAAGAAACATTTTTTTAAGAAAAATGATTAGTCTTACAATAACCAAATTTTTCTATGCATTTATTGCATTGTTATTTTTTCAATGAGAGAATTCCTTACTGTTTTGATTAGTTTTCTTTGATTAATATGTGGTGCTGCATATAAAAAAATTATATATATATATATATATATATATATAAATTTTCAAATAGGGAAAATTATTGTACATTTTAAGGAGTAAATTTTTGTAGTAATGTTTTTGAAAAAATAGCTTACTAAAATAATGAAAATGCAATGAATGCATACAAAAACATTGGAACTCTGCGAGCAATAAATTGCTTAAAAATTATTTAAACTTGGTCCTTCTTAATACAATATGGCTTTCGGAAAAGTCTTGTGCGAAATATTAAAATACCCCTTAAAATATTTGAATAATGTACCATATTAACCGGATTGTAATGTGACACCAATGTTTTATTATAACGGTACTTAGAAAAAAAATTATGAATTTAATGCAATCTAACCATTAGAAATGTTACAATCTATTACTTAAGTCTCGAAATTAGCATGAGTCTATATGAAGTAATGAGTCAAAGTATCGCATTATATTCGAGTTAATACAGTATTTCCTTTTAATGTAATTAGAAAACAAGATAATGAGACCTAATCAAAACGATAATAAAATAACTTTCAGAGAAATACTAATTTTAGACTATTTTAACCCGAGTGCATCTTAAAATCAAGGTAAAAGCTTTCATTGGAAATTAGATGAATTTCGTCATTATTTTTAAGTTTTTAAGACACAAATAATATAAATTTTCAAATAGGAATTAAAATAACATATTATGAATTATGAGTTAATTATTCTTTCATTTCCCTTTCAAAAACGATACACTTGCTTTTGAGCTAAGAAAACAGTTATTTTAGAAATAATATACTAAATACAAGCAACATGAAATAATATCTTTATATAATAGTAACAGTACACAATATAAAAATAACGAGTCATATATGCAAGGGTATAAAATTAAATGATATAAATTATGCCATACCATATATAATGAATACAAAAAACTATATAAGATGAGAGAACACACCAATCAAACCATAAAATTTCAGATAATTAAATAAATAAATTATGAGATAAATTTAAAGCCTCATTACAGTCTTACATAAAATTGACGGCATTTCATGAAATAATGCGAATAGGCTTAGGTTCATGCCCAGAAGAAACTATCTCAAAATAAAATTGATCAATATGTATTTATTACTGTTATATGTGCATATTAAAATAAAATATGCCATTGCGAGCAGGATAAGTTTAATTATCCTTTGCTGGGATTGTATAAATAAGTCTTTGGATGCCTTTTGAATGTCACTGAAGTCTCAAGTCATTAAATTAATAATTGTTTGAATGTAAATCGTTGTACAATATATTTCCACTTTTTTTTATTTCTTATACCTTTATTTCATTTTTATTTATCAGTTCATTAAGAATTTTAACTACCAGTTCATTAAGAATTCAATATTTGATAATATTTTGAAATATAAGCAGTCTTATTGCTATTAAAACGAATAGTATATTCTCTTTAAAACATACTAAATAATAACATTTAATCAGGTGGGGATGAGAGAAATTATGATCACATGATAACAAAATGGCTTCACACACTTTAAAATTTTTCAAAAGAATTGATCGATGGGGTTTTGATTATTATAATACTTGATAAAGGAACTTGGATTTCCAAAAAAAAAAAAAAAAAAACATCATTTAATGCAGTATTGGATAGTTTCTACTTCTCAGCAAAACATAAAGAAAAAAAATGTCTTATAATTTTTACAGATCAACATTCTTTGATTTATATCTCATAATACAAATCACAGCATTGATTTACTCCATACACATTAATTCGTACATGTAATTTTTAATAGTACAGCTGACATAAAATAAAATCAGAAATAAACTGCATACATCCATACTTTTAGTATCGTACATTTAAACTACCTTCATTTGGAATTTAGTATTTGCTTTCTCTTAACAATGAAAACTAAATGGCATGTCTCACAAAGCGTTTAACGCAATCCCGGTAAAATGCAAAGAAGCAGTACTGTACTTGAATACGAATTTATAACGCGGTGCGTAGTCAAAACCGTATTTTAATTGCACGTATAATAATATAATTAAGGCAAATCAGGTCATTCAAGCAATTATTTACTTTAAACAAAACACCCAAGTTATTCCCAGGTATTTACTACCCCCAACATATCTCTCCTCACATTCCACAGAACACGTCATTAGTTACCAGGAACAGAGGCCTTGCCTATTATGATGGATTTGACGCAAACCGAGAGGGCATTCCAATGGAACTGAATACGTTACCGCTAAAGGACTATTAATGATGCCAACCACTCATCATAGGCGCCCTGCTTATCAACATGTGTCGTTAGTGGTCGCGGTATTTGTCCACATGAATTGCATGCGATTACAGTGCATCAGATGCGCTGCCTGTCTGCTTTCCAGTAATAGGCGTGTCTTTAACGAAGCTTGTTCATGCAAAAGTTGAATAAATACTTATGCGAATGTACCTAAGATACCGGAGATAATGCATAACAAGCTGCTTCTCTCACTGATCTTCCACTATATTGGATTGAACTATAGGCGAGTTAGGTTGGCAAAGGCTGAATTATGTTAAACAACGTAATCTGAAGTGGAGTGGGATAAAATTATGCTAATGCCTATTTAGTGCTTTGGATTACTATTCATTAGATCTGTAGTACTGAGATAAAGGATTTATGAGAAAATATTGATTTGAATGTTTCGTCGTAATACGTTTCTTACATTTTTTTTTTTTAAAGTGTAAAGGATGAAGGCTTAAATATTCATGTTCTAGTAACAAAAATCTTTTCTTTTTCAAATGGGTTTCTTATTGCTTAAAGTTTTTCAATCTAATATTATTATCTTTGATAAGGAGTTTAAAATTACTGGGCAAAAATTTGTTAA
The DNA here is from genome assembly GCA_019974015.1 of Nephila pilipes. NCBI lineage: Eukaryota > Metazoa > Arthropoda > Arachnida > Araneae > Nephilidae > Nephila > Nephila pilipes. Next base: position 102,164 of record BMAW01012961.1, read on the forward strand.
TTTTAAATTACTAATAATGTATGAATATTGTTTTTAAAATAAATAATAAGATTTTCTGACATAAGTGATAAATTAGTTTTATTTAATCGTCAATTATTATTACAATTTAATATGATTTAAATTCTGAAATAGATTTGGCACAAAATTCGTAGGTCTGTATTTCTATGATTTTGACAATTTCAAAATTTTTCGTTATATTACATATGATATTATATATAATTTTCTAATCTACCTTGTAAATTTCTGTTTTATTTTAAAGAAATTTTTTAGTATTTTATTGATTAATAGTTAGAGAGTTTTTTGTGAACCTTTATTTAAAACCCTTAAATTATCGGGAATTGTATAAACGATTGGATCAAAATATGTGAAATATTAATTTTTCTTTTGAAATTGTTGATGTAGTACTTGATTCATCATAATGGAGTAGAAATTTGCTTGTTTTGTCTTAATATGTTTACAAAATCTCTTTTGTATCATGCTAGAGTTTTTAATTTTTAGAGCTTTAGAGTTTTTTCTAGAAAACTTTTTGTTTTGAGCTAAAATGGTAGTAATACATTTATATTACATTTATAATTAAAATATTTATATGAAACAAGTATACAAAATAAATTTAGTAATCATAAATGTGCATTAAATATTTACAAAAAATTGGAACTTTTGTGACAAAAATACTTTTTTACTCTAAGTATCTTAGTAGCCATCCGTAAAGGACACTTAATGGGTTACCAAATTCGAAATGAAGAAATCCACACTTGTCATAAAAATTTATACGCATCTATCAACCTTAGAAAATTAATTTTTTAAAAAAGTTTAATTGAGTTCTGTTTTAGATATCAGCATCTGAAACTCCAAAATAGAGACTTTCGGAAATATTGCTTCATTTCCATATATTAATCATACAGAATACATTTTTTGCATGAATTAAATTTACTTACTTTTCAGATATTTATATGAGTTCAAGACTTTAGTTGATATTAATATTCATCACATGCATAATTATTTTTAAATCTGTAATGATTTTAATTAAAATTTATATGAAACTCCAAGTAAACAATTTGATAATAAAAAGAAAATTATACACTATAATAAACTGCCATAATGTAACTATATAATAAATGAAAAGTCATTTTAAATCTCTGCTATGTATAATTTTTCGTGTATAGTCCTGTTTCAATGGAAATATATATTTAAAATGTCACTTCTTTCTCGCTCTCCATTTCAATTTTTAGGAATACCAATGTTAAATTATTTGTCATATTTTTAAAAAATTCATTTACAACATTCTTTCTATAATTCAAATCAAATCATTAGTGTTATAGTGAATGTCATGTTTCCATACAAAAGCCTATGTTTTTATTTAAATTTCATATCGCGAAATAGAAACTCAGTATTCCCTTTTTTTTAAAAAAAATTATTATTGGCACCAACTAAGCATACTGTATTGATTTACTTAAAAGTTTTAACTAATATGACATTAAAGTTAACTGCTTTTCTCTTCATTTAGGGTCATTCTCCTTACAACTCAGTGTGTGAGATATTGGGATTTAATTTGCTACGAGCGTAATTGCATTGTATTGTTATAAAACAAATGTAGTTATTTGATTCTGTTAGTAACAGTAGAATTCATCTTAAAGATTTTTATAATTGATAAATTATTTCGTATCAAGGAATTTTTTTCACAGAAATTGTTTAAATCTTTTAGATTAATTGTTATAAGTGAAACAAACTTTTGATTTTTGCGACAATGTTGAAGGTAGTACAAATCATGAACAATCCTATCATGTTGAATACGTTTGCAACAGAATAATCGCAATATCACAAGAGTCAAGTAATCATCTAGAATGAAAGCTATCTAATCATATTCACTATACTGAGAGAAAGAAATCAAGTTAACCATTAATATCTGCATGCGAAAAAAATTGGTGATAATTAAAGGTAAATTAACTAAACAAATTAAAACAATTTTGTTCATATATTAGCATGGTTTTTTTTCCTCTTTTCTTAAAATCGTAGTTAAATTTCAGAAAGTGTAGGGTTTAAAAATAGATTTAATCATTTTACATAAGATTTCAAAAACAAATGCTTAACATTTTGATTCATTATAACCAATTCCATAATTATGTCTCAAATTCCATTTTTGAAGTTAGAATTTACCAACAAACTGGAAAATTTAAAATAGAATTTGTCATTAATATTCAAACCGAGTACAAATATATGCATTTCAAAAACTTTTATTATCAACTAAATATTCATGATTTTACAAACTTTGAGAGAAGTGGATATCGATTTCAATTACTATATATACTCATAAATATTCTCATTTCAAAATATAAATGTAGTTGGAACTGGAAAAACAAATGTACGCAATAATATATGCAAACACCTTAAAATATTTAAATTCCACTATTTTATTCGAATGATGAAATAGTAATCGTATAATTTCTAATTTCTTTCACTTTATGCAACTTCTGCAATATAAAAAAGCAAAAACTACTATATTAGAAGTAATAGTAAAAAATTCATAAACATCAGCACTATTATTTCCACTAAGAACAAGTATATAAATCACTTGCATTAAAAACAAGTATGATTATATAAAAGAAGATGGGAGTTGGATATTATTGCAAGTAAATGTTTCTTTTCTAAGGAAGCAGAAAAATATTTTGTCCATACTACATTCAGCGAAACAACAAAATATGGAAGTTAAAGTTATATTCAAAGCGATAAAATCGAGGATAAATTCATTAATCCTACTAAAAATAGACATAAAAACAATGTAAGGAGCTAGAATGGCTACATGAACTCATCTCTTTTTATGATATTAAACATATAACACATTCAATGCTAAGTATATTTTAATTAAAATATGGAAACTATCAAGAACTTTTGAATTCATTTTCAGTAATGCGATTAAGAAATCTAATTAAAAATTTAATTACTTTATTTTGCGTCTTTGTAGTAGTTTCGTAATGTAATTACAAAACTTAATTTTGTTACGAAACTTCTATAAATGCACAAAATAAAAAAGTTATTCAAACGATTAATAAAATAGAGAAACATTTATCGCTTCTCCTTTCAACTTTTATGTTTCATTTCATACTTTGAACCAAATGCAATACTGAAAATTCAATTCAATAGCTATATTTCGCTTTCAATGCAATGATTGTTCTACGTTATTTTTTTTCCGAATGCCCTATTTCTCAAGTCCCTATTCCCTCTATTTTTTTCTTCAAAAAATACAAACCTGAATAACATTGACGAAAAGTATCAAGTAGAATTCCCTCTGAACTTCTTCAGTTGTGAAGTAGGATATGTAACTCGAAATTGTTTTGGATATTCGGGAAAAAACTGGACTTCTTTTCTTCCGGGCAATCCATCCCAGGGATATCGTAGGGATTTCCTTCCTTGGAGAGTAAAAACATTTGTTTCTCTATTCTACCTCCAGTAGAGCTCCTGCAATCTCCTACATCTGGAGTAGCGGTACCATCCTTTTTTGTGCCTATATCCATTTTTTTTCAGCCTTTCTACCAATGGTCTCTTGTCCGTCGATTATGGAGAAAGCCTAGGGATTTTTTATCCCTCTGCGAATTTTTTTTTCTTCATTTCATTTTTCCCCATCTGCATGATTCTCAAGATATTTTCTTCACTGTCTTCGTACTTTAACTCCTACTTGAATTTCTCGCCCGAAGACGACGCGATTCGTGACCCAAATAATGCGAGGGACTTTCCTTTTTTGATATTTTTGTTTGTTTAGTTTGTTGTTTAGAAATCTCTCTCTTTTGATAGGCTCTCTTTTTTTGCAGATTTTAAAAGATTGTAAAATTACATTTCATAACAGAGAAGATTCACTGTTAAAATGATATGTTGTATTTGTCCATATAAGTATTTTCGAAGTTTTTTACTTCAAATGTGTGGAACGAAATTGACTCAAGTAAAATGATAGCATAATTTAAATGGCATAATTATAGTATATAGATATTATACATTTTTGGTTTTTTTGAATATTTATTCTAGTTTATTTCAGTGTTCCCCTGTTAATCATAGCAATCGACTTAGCTTAAATCAAAGAAAAAACAATTGTTTGATGCGATAATCTTTGCTAATTTACTCTAAAAGCTAAACAGAATCGTTTATCTCTAATACATGAATAGATTTATAAGCAGAAAATAATTGAACACTTGTAACTTACAAAACTAAATTTACTTATTATATTTGCATTTATTTATGATTAATACATAATCTTAAGCTTTTATTAATCACATTATTTTACATGATATTAAATACAGAATTTAAGTTCTTGCTAAGTCAAATTTTATTACAACTTGGTTACTTACTTATTTGCTCATGGAAAAACCATACAAAGGGTAAATAAATTTTTATTGTTTTGGGTATTTGTGAGGATAATGATCATATTGATTTGAAATTTGCCTATTTCCATGGAAATTGAGCTGTAAGTTAACTTAAGAAAAGAATTTGCTTAAATGAATTTGCCACCTTAATTTATCTAAAACCTTTCCATAAATATACGTTTAGAAATTGTAAATGGTCCAATTTGCATTATTTGTGTAAATATATTACACACAAACACACATAAACATATTTAGAAATTCAAAGCATACAGTATATCAGCGGGATTTAAGAGATTCTTAATACTATATAGTCATTTTTTATTTGAGTTCACTGTTGCCTAATGGTCATGGTCGCGGACTTGTGACCGACCTTTTTTTTGTCTAAGCATGGCTTCGATGCCAGTAATGACTCGCCGTATAGCGAGACTGATAAACGTTAAATCTGGTCGAGGGTGTTTGGAGAGGAAGGTTCCAGCTCAGATGCCGACTTCATACCTCGACCGAGGTATAAAATTACCAGGCGCCAATAGCCTTCGCTTTGCTACTCAGTGTGACGTTGATAAAATAATTAGAATCCACTCTTCATTTACTATCTAATTGTACTATTTATTTTGGAAATAATTTATTTCTTAAAATTTTTCTATATAAGAAATGTTTCAGTTCGGTTTCCACATTTCAAATAATTTATAATTTAGATTAATTAGCTAAGAATTTTTATTGGAACCCAAGGGGATATTATTTTAGGTGAATCACTTTTGGAGTACCCGATCACATTTCATTTTTTTATCGTTTGCTTCAATTTTAATTACATTTAACTTAAATATATTCAATTTTATAATTTGTCGTTTGCTATAATTTTAATTACATGTAGCTGATATATTATTCAATATAATAATTTATTGTTTGCATTAATATTAAAAGAGTAACGATATAGAATTTTTTCCTTTTTATTTTTATTTCAAATACCTTATGTGTGCATCAGGCAATGTAAAGTGCTTTGATATACATTTTTAGTAATCTTTATTTTATGTTTGATTAATCATATAAATAAATGCTGCTCAAATATTTTTTTCTCTATCAAACTGTGAAATGCTTCATTTAATTTTCTTTTGACAAAGTTTACATCCATTTAACTGAATTTAGCATTATGAACTTAACAAGCTATTTTTAATAAAATTTTGGAAAAGTGGCTGTCATATTACGAAGTACTTTATTAAGCATTTGTATATTTTACACTTTTGTGATTAAAATTATTTTAAATGTTCCTTTCTGTGTTAATTCAATCTACCCACATTACTATTTAGAATCCAAGAATTAAAGAAATTCGAATAACACTATTCGGAACTTAATCAATAATATACTTTAAAAAATGCTTAAAAAGGAAGCTGTTTTTTGTTGTATTCCTAGCACATTTTTCAATTTTGAAAGGAAAATTTATAGAAGTATTGATTTTGTGACAATATTCTATCCTCGAAACTCAAAGGATATGATGAATGAGTGGTTCATATTTATTAGTTGTTCGTTATGAAGCCCATATGATATTTCTTTAGAGTTCTTTGAGTTTCAGCTTAGAACATTTAAATTACTGTTTTCGAAAACTTTCAGAAAAGTATGACCCAAATAGAAAGCCCAATATAGAAATAACTGTACTTTCATAGATGCCCAACATTTTTGAAAAAAAGAACGAAATCATTGAAATTCATTGATTTTTTTTTCTTATAAGAGTCTTACCTTTTCCTTATGACTCAGATATTTCAGAAATTTTATATTTTTTTTTTTCAAACAACATATAAGGAAAAAAAAACTATATTATTTATAATCGATCCCCAGTGATGTCTTTAGAAACGATATTTACACTAATTCCACTGCGCAAAAATAAAAACAAAAATATTATCAACGCATTAATTTGAATTTTTAGCTACTTAGCCAGCTAGATTAGTACGAATAAAAAAAAGAATGTTTTCTTAATTATGAAAGTTTTATCTCATTATATATTTTTGTTCTATGTTAAACTGAAATTTTATTAGATGATATCTCTTATCCTGTTGTTTGTATGCGCTTTATACATAAGCCAACACACTTAAAATCAATTACATATAATTATAAAATTTCCGGATTAATGTAATGGAACGATAAAAACTAAGAAGGACATCACCCACAACGTTTGTTTGCAAAACTTCAAAATAACTATAGAGAATAATATTGATATATTTTATTCTCAACATAAGAAAATATTGATTTTTTATGCAAATCATAAATTTTCTATTAATAAAGCTTCTGTATAGTTGATTTTCCAATTTATTTTTATTCATTCATAATTTCCTATTTGCGACTCTACTGCAAAATTTACCTGCATATTTTAACCGATAAGCAGTTAACCTCATAATAAAAATTGTCGCTAAAATATCATGTTTCTTTAAACACTTTGATTTGGTCAGTTGAGTGCTCCATATCCCTTGTTATCCTATATTCAATTTATAATTGTACATTATATCCAATATCATTAAAGGGTACCGAAAAAATTCCTAAACAACAACTTTCAAAAATAAATTGAGATTTAATCACATAAATCATACCTTCCATGTTAATATTTTATTATATCTAATAAAACCAATTTTTTTTTCACGTATGACAGCAATGATTTTATAATTAATACTTACAGAAAACAAATTTTTCTTTATTTTATTCCTTATTCATATCAATTTGCTTAGATTTTAAAATTTTCTCTAATGTTATAAAGAAATTCTTTAAAGTTAGGAATTAATACAATAAAATTTGTATAATGTAAATTAATCGATAAAGGCAATTCAAATACTATAAGTATTAAGCTCAAAATTATTTTTGCATTCTTAAGAATAAAGAAACCTCTAGATTCTTATATACAGATGAAACAAACTATTTTTATTTTTTACTTTATGTTTCAAGAAATCAATCAGCAGTACAAGAAATATATTTATCCTTTAAATGAAAGGAAAACAATACCAGTTTCATTAAAAACGACTAAGTACCAACTAAAAAAAACTTAAATTTATTTTATCTCTGTTTCAAATTAGAAAGCGACAATTCAACTTGATATATTTTTTCACTTTCATTAATTGGAATAAATAAATATAATTTTTGAAAGATGAATTAGTTTTGCAATTTTTTTGAAAATTTAAATATTAATTCACAATTTGAAATCCTACACGTGTAAACTCTAAGAGCCTTTTGTGTAATCAGTGTGACAAATGGATTTTCTTTCATCTCATACATATTTAGCATGTTATATAAAAATGAGTAGTTATATAATTTGCTTCCCTTTATTTTTCACGATCAATTGTTTCATTCTTTCTAGCTATAAATATCAAAAGAAAGCTATTCATTAAAATCAGAATATATAAGAATAATTGTATGGCTTCATTACAGAAGGCATTAAAATAAATATTCAAATTATTATGAATCATTCTTTGTGCAGGAATTATCTCATTTTTGCTATTTAAATATTTTTATGTAACTATAAAAGAATCTATTAATATTGTGTACAATGTTCACAACAATCTAAAATTTGTTTTTAGAATTTGAATAATGCTTTGTGTTATTCGAGTCTGAGGAAATGTTATTGAAAATTTAAGGGAACTTAAAAAAAATATATATATATATATATATTTCCATGAAAGAATTCAAATGTATTTTACTCTCCCTACAGCTTGGTCATTGAAAAATTTAAATTAGCAAATTAAAAACTACAAATTCTTCCCATTTGGTATAATACTCTTATTTTAAAAAATTCACCAAATATGTTAGTTTATAATGATATTTAGTGATGAGTAAAAATTTTCATTCCTATTCAAATGGACGGAAAACTACCTTGATTTAATATAATGCAATTGACTCTCAATGGGATGTTTCATTTGTGACACTATTGTGCATTAATTCAAAAATTATATGTAAAAAAAAATTAATGAGATTAAGATGAACATATCGGTGGGCAAATTAGTTAAGATTAAAATTATTCTGCCTTGATGTCAATAATAAAAAATGATACGCAAATAAATAATGATTTATTAGAAAACTATATTATATACACAATATCTACTAAATCCTTATTACAAAAGTTCTTAGCAAAGTGTAACTTAAGAAATGGTAATGGAAAAACATTAAGTTTGTCAATACGATTTCGAGATAAATACAGAGTATTTCAAAAATCATGCAGGAAATTTAAGGAGTGATAAAACTTCTAAATATGTAATTTTTACCATACAATAAACCTGCAGAGAGAAAGCGGTGAACCGTTAGAAGGAGCTGTAAGGGAAAGCATAAAGAGCGAATTCTCTTTCCCATCGTCCTTTCTACAGTGGATTTCTGGGTACTGGCGATGAGTAAGAAAACTCGCGCATTATGCTATCTTTAAAAACGCCATCTAGCGGTTCACCGCTTGCTCTCCACCATACGGTAAAAATTGCTTGTGTAGATGTTTTCTATCACCTCTTAAATTTTTAACCGTGAGTTTTGAAACAGCTGTATAAACCAAATAATCATATTCCAGTATTAAACGTCACAACTTTGATGAAAAAAGAACAAGGACTCTAGCAAGCATATTTGGACTTTCCATTCTTTTGTGGAGTGTAACACAAGGACTTAAAAATACGGTAATAGGATTTTGTACGAAAAGTAATTTTCAGATCATGAATCCGGTGTTCTCATCCTAGCTATGATCTATACAAAATTTCAAAAAAATCTAGAAAATGTTCTACCAAATTCAGCAGAATTAGACCAACTCTTTCTATTTTATAATAATGATGTAATATCTTAAATGCATTTCATTTTCGATCTCTAGAAAATTGCTTCCAATCTCAATATAAAATGGAATAAATATATCAGATCTAACCTGATCTTTTATTGAGATGTTATGTGGAATTTATATACATAGAATAAAGTCTCATTGTCCTTAAAGAACGAGAGTTTGATCTATTCAATCAAAATGTTAAATAATTAGAAAAAAATTGTATACCAAAAAGAAATTTATTTCAACTTCATCACGATGAGTGGTACGAGTTTCAGAAACTTTGACAAAATTAACTGTCGGTTAAATATAAAATCCACATTAATCTATGTATTAAAGTTGCAAGTTGTGTGGTCTGAGGAGTGATACATTATTGTATGAAACCCATTTAAGAATGCATATTGGGTACATATATAGCGAGATTCTAAATTCAGAAGACAAACTGTGAGAAGTGGTCCAGTTAATTAAAACAAATATTTTTGAATAAGAATATTTCGGAAGAATTGATACGTAAAATTACAAACACAAAAAATTGAGATATAAAAGAAAGAAACATCTATTTACAACATCGTCTTAAACTTTACAGCAATGCTTAGAATAAATACTCATAATTACAAATACCAACTATAATTACAAGCTCGGCAGTGTGGATGAAGTGATAGGCTATCGGTTTCATTGTAACTGGGCATTTCCCATACACGTAAAGTCATAATAGATTATTGGGGACGAGTTTATTAGAAGAGTTAATTGCAGTCTCATCAATGAGGCTTTCAGATTTCTTCATGTGGTTTTCGGGGTTGTTTATCAGTTGATATATAAATCCTAATATGTCCCACCTTAAAAGTGGCATCCGTGGGCTTTAGTATCTCCATTCTAAAACAGGCTGGTGCATCATTATACAGGAGCCACATTTGATTACTGCCGGAAGAGTTTAAAGCATTTCTTATAGAACCTCATTCAGAAAGGAAGAAAAAACCATCCATCCCTTACATTACCAAACCGTCGCTTTGGTAATGTAAGGGGACTGTGAAAAAATCGGTCACAACGCCACCCAAAGCATTTATTGAAAAGTATTATTCGAATACATGCAAATGTATATCATGTGGATTTGCCCTTATCCACATATGTCGATATTTAAAATATCTTTGTGTGTAAATGTCCCATCTGTGTATAGCACATGAGTAAGGGAATATATCTGTAATTCACATATTTCCACCAACATCAATAGCAGAATATCACTAATTACCACCGGCACCAATAGAGAATACTCAACCTATTGTAAGTCTCAGATTTCCTAAAGCTGATGAAAATAGACTAGGTGTAAACATCTAATATTCTCTGCAGGGAGAATCGACACGATTTGTAAGCGATATGCAACAGCTATCGTGTGGAATTTTTAATTCGAATTGTTCAAGATAGTACTTTCCACGTCACGGTATAGTACATTTTTCGATCGATTCCTTTTGTCAGAACTCATGAAAAATGGTCCTTCTTTGTGATGAAGTCAATGTAACCAACATTTCATGATAATGTATATGTTTATTAAGAAAGATTTCATGTTACAGCTAGAATGTGTCTCTGCCATTACCATTAACAACACCGACAATTAGAAGCTTACGTGTGTTTTCGGCCTTTATAAAATCTTCCATTACGGATGAAAATACAGGCACCAATGGTTTTTCTTGCAGATGCATCAGATCACGGACAGTAGGCCTTCTACTGCCCTCTACAACCAACATTGCCAGCCAATAACGTTATCACAACTGATAAGCTAGTAAAAACTTTTGGTTGAGTTTAGTTCGAACATTTATTGGAAATATTGCTGTATTGAAGCACTTTGTGATAAGGATGTAATATTTTTTCGCTCATGTATTTTTTTGTTTTTTTGTTTTTTTTTTTTGTGTTTGTGCCGCTAAGCATCACTTTTTTTTACGGTACTAAACTTTTGTTTTATTGCTCTGATAACCCCTCGATGTTTGTTACATGGCTTTAAAATCATCCTGTATAAATAAAATGAGTGAGTAGGCATCTAAATTTCCCCTTAAGTAATGTTGAAATCTTATGAATGATGCAAGGGATAGAATATTCATTTGCTTATGTTCCGTTCTAGCACATTAATAAAACTGAAACAAAAATTGTTTCCATCAGATGTACGAGCCTCCATCACCTGCAGAAGTGTTTATACCTCTGGCATAATTAAACAAAATAAATTTATGGTATCTAAATGAATTTCTATATATTCTTTTTCGAATAAATACCAAAAAAATAATTTTAAAAATAAAAATTAATAAATAATAATTCTATTTGCTTAATGTTTTCTTTCTTCCCCGCAGGTCGGCCCGAGTTCCTAGCCGTGTCGGGCGAGATGGCCGCTCTGCCGTGCAACATCTCCACCCCGTTGGCAGATGACGCCGCCTCGCTCATCCTGTGGTACCGGGAGGACCTGCCCAACCCCATCTACACCCTCGACATCCGTAAAGTGGCGTTAAAGAAAGCACGCCACTTCCCTAGCTCCGAGATGGAGGGCAGAGCTTACTTCGACATCAGCGTGCACCCGCCCCTGCTCAAGATCTTCCCTATCAGGAAATCGGACCAGGGCGACTACAAGTGCAGGGTCGACCTCAGGAGATCCAGGACTTTCATTCATTACATCCGTCTCAAAATACTAGGTGGGTGTCTTGGAAGATTTTGCGTTTCTGAGTACCTTATGGTGATTTATTCCCAATTACTGGAATCAAGTGCAGGAATATGTACTAATGTTTTTCTTTTTCGTTCTAAAATGTGCCAAAATCCTCGGTTTTTCCACTTCATGCCGTGATCTTAATTTTTTAGAATCAAAAACGCTTCCAAGCTTAGGTTATTTAATTCACCCCGTTTACCAACTAGCAAAACTTTTTGATCGAACAACATAAATAAAAGTCTTTAATGGCATGGAAAAAAACATTGCCCCGGAAAATCTTCCAAAAAATCTTAGATGAAATTTGAACTTCTAAACTTTTTCGCATATCGTCTTTATTTAGAAAGTGGTAATATTCATAGAATATTCATGGCAAATATTTACCGTGATGGGTAACAATTTTATATAAACCTCTGTTTTAGTATAACAATAATGAAACTAAGTTATTGTGTTTCAAATTGAGCCATAGATAAACTTATTTTTGGAAATCAAAACTCAAAGTAACCCTAATTGATTTCAACCCTGTAAAATGTAAATTCCAGTAAAATCCAAATGAACAAGAACAGTTGAAGAATATTATTAAATGCATCGTTGTTTTCAAAAATTGTATATATATAATTGTATTGTTGATGACTTAATTGAGATGCGTTATTAAAATCAATTATACCGTTTTTCAGAAAAGTGAAAAAAATTATTAATGCATATCAAAAACCTCAAATTGAACAACGGAAAAGGAAACATAGACAGTTGTTCAGCTAAGTTTTGTTTTTTTAGTTGATATTTATGGAATTTGTAGTTTAGCATTAGATCTATTCATTGAATCAATTTTTAATAAAATGAATTAACCTACTTTATTTGAATCCATCAAAACATTCTTCGGTTAACAGTTCAGTGGAATAGAAGACAAAATTAACACTTTCTAATTACAGAACAAGCTTGGGAATCTTTAAATTGAATTTTAAAACTCGCTTTAATCTAGAAAGTATGTTAATGAAGCAAGATTCTGCTTGAGATCAATGCCACTGCATTCAAGCTCTGTTAATAGGATTTTAAGCGATGGTTAAAGATCAGGTCATTTTGACGTCATTATTTCAACTAAGCAGTTTAAAATGGTGGACACTTACATCTCATTCACTGTAATGAGGGAAAACAGTAATCCTGGGGAACATTTTGTTATTACGTAGAATTGAGACAAACGGGAAACCTAGTTGAAAACACAACTTTTGTTTGTTTTGAATCATTTCTCGTTTTGGATACGCATCTCAATAAAGTGCGTTTTAGTTTTTAAGGGAATACGGGGTACAAAAAAAAAATGACTAAATTTATAAAAAAATGTTTTGATATAAAATTACTATAAATCATTTTTATAAAACCAGAGTATTATTCAGTCATCTAACGTTCTTTAATTAAAAGAAATTCAAACTTTTGAATTATTGTGAACTTTTAAAACATTTCTTTATGATGAAAGTACTATTTTTTGCATTCCTAATGATTATTACGATTTATATTTCCATTAGCAATAACAGTTTTAAGAATATTAAAAAAATATCACTAATTAATTATTTACTTTCTCTATGATTTATTTAAACTTTCACTACCGAAAAAAAAATCATAAACTTATATAAAATTAGGAAACAAATTGGAGATTGAAAAATCAATACAAAATTTATTTCTTATATCAATTATTAATTTGGATTGTTTTTCCAGAAAGAACTGCGCTATAAATTGAAAAAATTCTCAATAAATATAAAATTTCAGTATCTTATATATTAAATACCTCATTTTATAATTAAATATGAATAAAAATATTTGTTTCATTAGTTAAATATTTGAATCATCAAAAGTAATGTAAATATACATAAATAATTGCTAAACCTTTCAAGTAAAAAAAATGTGAACGTTTTTAAGCAATTATGTGTATAATGTAAAAATATTTTTATGAAATATTACACTGAATTTCATGAAAAGTATTCAAATATTAATGATTTTAATATTGTATCATATATTCCCTTAAATCTCAAAACCACACTGGAATTCACCACGCATTAATCAAATAAAATATACATATTCGCTTGAAAATATTTTGTTGTTGGTGAAAGTTTAGGAGGAAAATCGTTATATTATAAGAAACTCTGCAACTGGTAATTACGCGTAATTCCCTTCAACTAACTTTTGGGGTTTGCTATGACTTTATTTGTGTTTTAAGGAGATCGTTTTGTGAATAACCCATGACTTCTATAAATCAGAATAGATATACTGAAATGTAGTGAATAATAATTCTTAAGTATATTTTTTAGCTGTGGAGAGTTTAATGTTGAGGTAATAGAGGGAGACAGAAAGAGATAGAAATGTTTAAGCAATGATATTAGACATGTTCTTACTCTGATATGGAGACTAAATGACTCGAAGGCTACTGTGTAGCAATAATCTGAGAACGGATAGTTAGTCGGATTCAGCTTACAAGTTTCAGTACTGACTAGGAGCCAGTTAGTCAGTTGTAAGATAATAATTTGAAGTGTTGTTGCATGAAGGGTTCTGCACGACATTTATAACACGCACATTAGGTTTGAGTTTTTTGAAGCGAATAATAAAATTAAGTTAAAGATTTGACTGTCTGATTATTTAGACTGTGAATACACTATAAAACGTCGTGATGTTTTGAATACTGGATAGTAAAGCCTGGACGTCAAAACTCAAGAAAAAAACACCCATAGTGTATATAAATTAGTATAACAATTTGTTGGAGCATGCTTAACATAGAACTTAAACGATAACTTAACTGTTTTAAAAACACGAAGATCTAGCAACGAAAAGTTTTTCTTTTTCATTTTCTGTTCCACAGAAATTTTAAAAGTCTAATTAAATTGTCAATAAGTTCAAAACTCCAATTGAAGATACATCAGAATCAGACAACATAGTTTGTTTTCTATCAACACAGAAAATACGAAATCTCTTTCTGCCGAACCACTCTTAATTCAATTAATCCTAGGTCATATTCTAATGATAATGTATTATTTTACCAAATCACTCACATTCCAACTTAATGACTTCTTATTCATAACAGGTTTAATTTATATCATTATAAATAGGAATCGCTTCTAATTAATCTCTCAATACAAACGATTAATTTTTATGATACAATATGATTAATAAATATCTATTAGCTTGTAATTATCATCTATCTCGCTTCTGTTTTTCTTCAATTATTATTAAGATAATATATCACTATCTCTGATTCAACTCATTACATTTTTTATCTACATATAATTTAACTAATCGCGTTCCACTTTGGCTGGAAAGGAGCTGGTATTTCATTCAATACAAATTACCAAAAAGTCCCCGAGGTTAGTAAAAAGAAAAAAAGATAGTAGCCCAACGTCATCATCTTATCTTACAAAAGCTTAAATTCCAGTCATAATGAAAACTATTTGATTTTGCAAACTGATAACATACCACATTAATCAGAATCGACTGCATTATCGTTGTATTTTCTTTTAATACAAATGTAATTTAAACTTGCTTATTATGTCATGTATTAATAAAAACAGCGAATTTTGCCCCCGTCTTAAATCCTTCATCTATCAATCCATTTATTTCTCTCGTGTAATTACTTAAACTGTACTCTTACGGTGTATAATATTACTATCATACATTTATCTCATTATTTCTGTATGAAATGCTGGGATGCACACGATCCGAATTAACATTGTTTCGCTGCTTTAACTTTTCAAAAACTATTTTCGTTCTTGTTATTTAATTTATTTCCTGTTATTAACATGCAAACCCTTTCACAAAATATATGAAAATGTTGAGTATCCACATTCTAATGTTTCGTCTATCGAATTAAAAATTCAATTAGTTATTTGTTTACATAAAATTGATCGAAAGGCAACCTAATAATTGAAATTGTACTTTATATATATGTATCTACCTTCGAGATTACGTAAAATTAATAGAATTTCTTATACAAAAGAAATAAATCCTTAGATTATTCCAGAAAACTTTTCTCTCACGCGCGCATTAATCAAATCTTGCATCCTCAAGTATATACATTCATTCTATGCTTATTAAAACTCGTCCAAAGAAGAACAAATTCAATTTTTTCAGAAATCTCCTCAGTACGTAATACAGTTTTTGAACTGAAATAAAAGTTATGAAAATAAAAGAATGGTGAATAGAGTAATGCAACAATAGGAGTTTTTCCTAAGGAGGCTTTCATGGAAATGCTTACGTATAAATGGAGAAAAAAGATTTTCTGAATTTATTAAATTATTGAATAGTGTTTTTTCGGTTTGTTCACTGCTGATTATGAGATTTCAGTAATTATTTCGATATAAAATTTGACCTTGAGAATTGAATTTTGGTTATTTAGTAGTAAAAATGTAGTAAAATAGGTATTATGGTTAATTACCATTGTGGGCTGTGTCACCCAATGGACTCCTAGTCAGAAGTTATTTTAGTATTACACAAGATTGGACGCTACACATTCTTACAGAAACAATTTATTAAAAAATATAAAAGAAGTTTAAATAGAGGAAAATATAATCTGATCACTTGACAGCTAACAAAATAATGAAGAACAAAGTCGGAAATGGAAGATAGAACTGGGTAACTTCCTAGACGATTCGTCTCTCTCTCCCGTGTAGCTTTCTAGCGTTCCCTTTAATAGCGGTAGAAGAAGGACCTTTCCAGTTGGTTTCAGTATACTTCGGCTGGCTTGCAGTGTCAGAATGGCCGGCTCGATCTCACAGTGGTAGAGTGACTGCAAGCTTGAAAAATGAGCTTTCACAAGATTCCGCAGCATCAAAGCTGCTTATTCGTTGCTTGCGATTCAGAAACAAGCAATGATTTGAGTAGAAGTTCTATCAAAAATTGCAAAAAAAAAAGGACAATGGAAGCTGCCTTTGTTAAATAGAAATTCTCAGAGAGACATGACATGGCAATATAATATGAATGAGGTATCAACTCAAGTGCAAGTTGACGATACCTCGAAATATGAGTGAAGCGTCAATGAAAGAGGTCATAAACCTTTAATTAAATTAAATAATGCAGTGTCATCGGATTTCATTTCAGTTAAATTAAAATTATTTAAGTGAATAAACTGTTGAATGCGATTTGGTTTTACCGTTTGACAGCGATGAGAGTTCGAATGGGCTATGGATCTTTTTTCCCGCTACAGTAAGGAGTTAGTAACATGTGATATCTTAAAGTAAGGATGGAACGGTTGAAAAAGTTTCAGTAAGGAGTGGGGAGGATACCGCTAAGCCCTTAAGTGGAAGGAACGAATTTATGCTGGTTGCCCTCCAAACTTTTTGAAAGGCCGTAACAAAGCTACAAGTGTCACTAGATTATAGCAGTCTAAATTTTCTGCTCAAATTTGTATGTAATTAGTCACAACGATCACTGAATAATTATTTGATGGAGGTTGAGCAAATTGCCTGAAGTACAGGTGCTGTCCCGTCGCAGATCTACCTCTAATAACATTGGGAAGCTCTATTGTCCCATTACTTAAAGCAAAAAGTGATACGAAAGGGAAAAAGAGCCAACTGCGAATTATTTAAAATAAATTTTAATTAGAAATGCTTTTATTGAAATAGATATTGTTTCATTTTTTGCATATACTGATATATTTCATGTATTTTATATTTCAATAATTGTTGGAATCCTATAATGAATGTTTGAATCATAAAATACGAATGCATATTCAATGTTATGTTTTTTTCAATATCTGTTCATCATTCACCGTTGCTTAGTGATGGCGTATTAGACTCATTGCGTTCCGCTTGCAAAAAATTACATCATTTAAGAGCATATTTATCTCTTTTAAGATCTTAATATATTATAAGAAAAATGGGACTATTTAAAATATATTTCTCATACATTTTGTCCTTCTTTGCCTTATTTTTAAATTCCTTTGCTTGAGGAAATTTTACTAACCATTTTATTATTATAATGAAAGGCGTCTGTGAGCTAATGTTTATTCTTCCATTTGTACTCGTATAACTTGTTTTTCTTGTTGATGTCAAGAGTTTAATAACTCGTGGTTATTTAATGAAAAATTCATGTCCTCATATCATCGAAGGCCCTGCTTAAGAAACAAAAAGCGTTTCTGCCCATTAAATGAATGTTGGTCTTCAAATCTTGAATATCAATGATACGAGATTTAAATATTAAGGTATGTCTGGAAGATGGCTTCGTCACTTGATAGGGGCTCAAAATTCCAAACTGCATTGCAATATGACCTGGAATAGCTTAAAAATGATGTTAAATCTAGCCAAGCCAATTACTCAATAATAAACCTTCCAGTTTTGGAAAACTTTACTTAGAAATAAAAAATTATTTCAAATCCATGAATAACCTCTATGTGTTTCTGTAACAAGATTAAGTCAAATTAAGAAAAAAAATTAAACATTATAATGAAGCGAAAAATTTATTGAATATTTGCTATTTATGTTATTAACGTTAATAGATGAAATATAGAATTTGATTTTATGGTATTTATATATGCATATAATACTAATTATTTATTTCTACCTTATTTTCCATTGTCTTTAGATAATATCGAATCATCTTAACATTTGTTGGTAAATTTAAGAACTCCAAATATAGATATCATTCAAGAGTGCATGAACTATTTTATAACTTTATAACACTTTCTTTTCTTTTTCGTGAGTATCATAAAATTAATTTTAAATTAAGACCTAGGATATTTAATGTAAGCATTTTATTTGGACATTATTTAAATAATTTAAATCGAAATAAGTATTTTTGCTTGATGTTGCAATTTTTACTATTAAGTATCAAATTTAAAGTTAAATGCACTGGGACTGAATAAAGTAAAATGTATCAATTTCTTTCGAAAAAGACCTCATTTTAAAAGACAAGTAACACGAAAAGAGTCTTTAAGAAAAGCAAGACAAAAAAAATTAGATGTCCAATCCGTTTGTTTAAAGTAGCATCCAATTTCTCTCAATCGTATTTCTTGAAGTGACAAATTCTTCGAGAAACAAAATGATACTTTGTGCTCTAGGTGTCAGAACATCTTTATTTCGTTTTTCATAGAAAAATGTTCGAGTGTTGATTTTTTAGTCAATCAGAAATCAGATAATAATTTCCATAACTACATATTTAACGGTAAAAGAGGAAAATTTAAGTAGAAAATTATGGGCTGAATCATTTTTAACAAAACGCATTGCATTTATTATAATCGCTTACACATATTTGCAGGTATAAAATTTAATAAAATAAAATAAGTTATGCTCAAAATGTTCAGAATTTTTCTTCACAAAATCTTCTGATTTTATATTTTTAATAAAATCACTCAATTGCAGAAAAAAGTTAATTCACATTTAAAAAAATAACCAGATGAGAAAAATTGATGAGAAATCACAAGAAAAATTCATTTAAAAATTGATTGGTAGACTTAAGAAAGAATTTCGAATAAGAAGATTAGTAATTTTGAGAAATTTAAAACGGAATATAAGTTTTTATTAGTTTGTATACGAAATAAAGTCATAACAACTAGTCATCATGATGAAAATTACTCTTCGGACATTTCTTTTGTTACAGTATCTAATTGTATACATTAAAGTATTTCATTAAAATAATCAAGCAAATGCTAATTTTTAAAACATTATGTTCTAAATAGAAATTATACCTATTAATAATAATTTTATATTTAATTACCTCAGTTTAAAACGTATGCAACATCTAAAGTAGTAAAATTTTGTATTTCATGAAGTAAAATACCTTCCCTTTCAAAAGAAAGAACATTGAATTCTAAATGAGCGCTAATTCCTTTTTAAGATCCGGTAACCATATTTACAACAAAAATATTTAAAGAATCATTCTTGTGATACTTTGCACAAACACATTTGGTACATAAGTGATAAATTTAAATGATTTTGTTTTGGTATCACGAGACTAACACCATTTCACAGTCGTAATCTTAGAAGAGCTAGGAAGGCATGTATTTTGTTTCTTTGATAAATGATAAAACAATTTCACTTCCGTAAAAATTTTTAAAATAAAGGATCTTCGAAAAATTTGCAAAGTGTTACGTGCACTGAAAATCTTGAAATTTACAGCTCAATACCAAGAATATTGTAGAAAATTGTTCGGTTCTATTTTTCTCGAAAATAATTTATACGTTCATAAAAATATGTAGCGCGGGGATATTTTCATGACATTTCATGGCTTTGTTGGTAATTATAAATATACTCCATGAAGGATTTATGTTTATTTGTATTTCCAAGGAATATTTTTCATTTTATTCCTTATGTACTGCTCAGGTCCTAATGTACCAATTCAAAAGAGTACTTTTACTCATATATATTTATTTGAAATAAATCAACAGAAAAGAATAACAATAACTGTCTAACCTATTTAAACTTCTTTAACTGACATGTGTGTTTGATCATTTGACAAGAAAGCACGTGAAAGGCCAAAAGGTTGATAGAGTTGACACTATGTTGCAATGTTTCTTTTTTCTTTCTTCTTTTGTCTATGTTTGTTTTTAACAGTAAACAAAGGTGTTGTGCCTTTGAGTGTGAATGCAGAAATGGCGAATTTTAGAAAATTGAGTTACGTAGATATAACTAAGCTAAATGAAGCCTCTGACAATGAAGAGGAAATTATATTCTGAGTATAAAAATCATGCAAGTGATAAAATTGAATGTGACATTTGTGATAACGATTTTGATAATGATATCCGACAAATGCACTATATAGAGAATTCTCAGTCCAAGAAGCATAAATACAGTGGAAAGTGGGTGTGATTCCACATTTTGATGGATTAACATCTGCTGATATTTTAAAAACTAATCAGATGTCACAATGTATGCAACAGCAAGGATAGCCAATGTAAAAAGTGCATTTGAGAACATATTCAATTCGAAATTCAAAATGAAATCATAAAAATGACAAACATTGAAGAAGAAAAAGTGCATAGAAAGGAAGAGAAAAACAATGAAAATGAAACTTTTCAAGCATATATTTGATTATCATAATTAATTGGAGTTTACAAATCATATAGAGTCTCAACGAAAAGCTTATTGGATAAAGATACAGGTACAAAGCTATTTCGTTCTACAATGTACCTCGAAAACTTTTGCACCATATAGAGAGTAGTTCGTTTCGATAATAAATCCTCTTGTCAAGAAGAAGGTCTGAGGATAAATTAGCTGCTTCATGAAATATCTGTGAGAAGTGGGTCGAAATTCTACCAAAATAGTATTATTCGAATGAAGATGTTACTGTAGATGAAGAATTAGTAGGGCTTCGTAGCTGATGTCATTTTAAACAGTATATACTAAGTAAACCATCGAAGTATGGTAAAAAATATGGACTTTATGTAACAGTAAGACTTCTTATGTGCTGAAAAGAATGGAATTAATTATTTATACTGGAAAAGAACGAAGATGAATGCCAGAAAAAAAATCAGGGTATGCGATTAGTGAGTGATCATACTATGAGTATTCGAGACACAATGTTATATGTGATAATTGTTTCACATCCTACAAAATTTTCTAAAACGGAAAATGACTATCCTTGGCGCCATTAGTAAAATATACCAAAGCTTCCTGATAAAATGTCAATCTAAGAAGCGCTCAGCTCAGCCTTTTATTTCACAGAAGACAAAACAATTGTCAGCTACATGTCGAAAAAGAACTATAATGTTATTCTTATGAGCACTTAATATCCTGATAATGAAGTTAGAGCAGACCTGACAAAAAAAAAACCACAAATGTATTACAATATAATGCAACTAAAGGGGAATTGGATACTCTTGACCAACTTTTGAACACGTACACTTGTAAAAGAAAAACAGATCGATAGCTCATGATAATATTCTATAACATGCTGGATAATTTTACTTACATTACATTATATCCAATGGACTTCAATAAAGAGCAAATGGAATGAAACAAATTGACGAAACGAAGGCTGTTTTCGGAAGAATTAGAGAAATCACTAATTTTTCCATACACAGAAGGAAGACAACATCTACCAAGAAGTAATGAATCAATCAAAGTAGTAAAGAGAACACAGACAAAAAGGGAACACATACTCTCAGGATCAGCTGAGAATACTTAATTCTGCAAAAAATCGTGCAAGGTGTAAGTTCTACCCTTTAAACAATCACAACAAAGCTGATATGTTATGCTACAGTTGTACGAAATATATTTGCAAATTTCATGTAAAATATTATTGTCAAAATTGCAAATAAAGGTAAGCTTCAATTACAAATTTATTGTGTTATTTTTATAGATATTTTATATTATTTGATCTATTTTTACACTTACTTTACTATTCCTTAAAATATTTTTTTTAAATAACACATTTCATGTAATGCTAGAAATGATAATATTCTGAATCGAGTCATATTAAACCAAGCCCTTCATCAGTGTAGTAAATAAGTACAGAGCAGCAGGGTTAAAAAGAAACGAACTCTTTAAGTTTCATAACTATATATTCACCAAGCTATGCATAAGCTTCCTCTTCCACCGTTATTCCTTTTCTACATACTTTAATCCTATAAAAGAAATATTTGGTCACAACATTTCACAGCCATCAAGAATATTTATTGAAATTTATCAGGCATGATTTTTGTTGTATTGTATAAATTTGCTACATATATTACACACTTCAGCTGTTGTTCAATTGTTTTATCATAAAACACATTTGATAACTTACCACAACAAGCAATCATAACTCGGACGAAATGGCAAATTTGTCCTATTTTAGGCCAAGACGAAATAGCTAACTTACTATCAAAACAAGGGATCCATGGAATGTCTTGGAAAGGGTTTCCCGATCGTCTCACTGAAAATTGGAGAACCCACTGTTTTGACAAAGTTCAAGTGAAAAGCGACAAATTATTTCTTATGTGTTAACGACTGAAACGAAATCTTCCAAAGAAATACCCCATGATTCCAAGTTTTATTTGGGATGATCCTTTTCAATCTTTCTCCTCTTCTTGAATATTCTCCAATACGGATTCAGAAAATTACAAAATTAAAGACGAAACTTCATTTCTCACAATATTTTACTTGGCATGTGGAGTAGATCCTGTTATTCGGTCAATACGTCTTCTGAACAATATCTCTAAGATGAATCTATCTCAATACCTTCGCTTTCATTAGGAATTTGCCAATAAGTTCCAAATGGAGACTGAAGATTGTTTGAAGAGCCAACATTACGTTACTTGGATTTTTCATCGCCCACTTCCTCTGAGGAGTCCAAGTTTTGTTTAGGAATTTTGCTTTCAAGAGGAATATAGAAATCTGAATCATTATTTTCATCAACTTTGCTTCCATTTTCATCAATTTGATGAAAAAAAGAGCTGAGCAATCCTCAATCTTTAATCAATTATTAATTGCTCAAATATACTTATTTATGCATATTAATGCAATTCTTTTCAATTAACAAACACATAAATATACGTAAGTATTTTTACTATATCTCAATATTAAATGTCATTTCCATTACACTATTAATTAAAGGAAGTGAGGATTATATTTAAGCGTGTCAATAATTAAGCTAATTTTTTCACTATCAAAGAGCTCTCAAATATTCAGTTAAAAAGAAGAGTTATAATGCATTTTATTTTAATTTATATGATTAAATTATTTTACAAATGTCCTGTTCAGTACTAAAAAAGTGAAGTAATGTTTTTATTTTTATCCTGCAGTGCCTCCCAAAGTTGTGATAATGGACGAACATGGTCAAACAATGCAAGATGTCATAGGACCTTATGACGAAGGCTCATCGATATCATTATTTTGTGAAGCTTCTGATGGTAAGCAAAAATTGAACTATTTTCCTTTAAAAATTTGAAACTATAACCAGCGGTTGTATTGCAACAATTACATTTTGCAAGGTTCTCGGACTAGCATTAGAAACCAAAAAAATTTACACACAAAAAAAATTGTAAAGATTCTTTAAAATACTTTTTCAAATTTAGCAAGCTAAGGTAGCATAATATTCATTTAGATTCATTGCTTTATTGCTTTGAAATTGCTATGAACACCCGAATTCTTCAAACTACGCATAGCGTCTAGTGCGTATTCATTAGTTTGACTTAATGAACTGACAAAAACAATTTGAGATGTATTTTTGCCCCATTGAATATATATATATACATTTTTTACACAGATTAAAACAGCGAAAACAAATATTAAAAAATTTTTTAACTAAAAACCTACAAACATGACAGAATTGAATGGAAAATGCTGTAAATTATCAAAACAGATTTACAAAATCTTAAAATTTATTATTTTGAATTAAAAAACATATTAAATAATATAATGAAAAAAATGTTTTTTTGAAATATAAATTATACTTAAAAATCTTAATAAACACCCAAATAAAAGATTATTTTAAAATTACAACTAAGTCATATACAAAACTTAGCGTTTTTCAAGAGAAAATAAATAATAAACAAAAAAGAAGCAACGTTTTATAAATATTGTCTTATATTCTAGGACTTTAACGGTGTTTAAACAAGTTTTCCTGATCAACCATGAAACTTTAGTCGTTGCTTTATCAAATAAGATATAAATAACAAGAATAATTAAAATTGAACTCAAATTTGAAAAAAGAAACAAAGTAGTAAACAAATATTTTAAAACCATAGTAAATATATATATATATATGTGTGTGTGTGTGTAGGGATACTTCTTTTTTCGAAGGATTAAACAAATAGAATACTCAAAATAAAAGGTACGGTTGTTTTCAGAGTAGTTTTCGATCTAGAATTGCATAAAATTCTCTTAAAAAATATAAATAAATATAATAAAAAAATATAATAAAATTTTTGTATAAAATTCTTTTCTTGAATTGGTTATTTTCCCATACATACTCAGAATAATGATACTATGCTTCCAAAACTAAATACTTTTCAAATGGAAAAATCATTTAAACATATATTAAGAGATATTTTTTTCCTCTTTAAATGTGTAGCGAAATGAGAGTGGCAAAAATAAATACACCAGTTCTTCAAAAGAATAGCTGCTTCGGTGCCTGTCTCTTGGCAGATAAGGAAATGACGAATTAAATCGAATTATTCAGAATACATTATATCGCTTCTGAAACTGCAAGTAAAAGTAAAGCTGAGCAATATTAACAAAACATACTTGTTCATTCACAATTGTATTTTTCGCAAATTTCCCACAGTTTAAGGGCGTTCAACTTTAAAAATTATATTTAGAGCGTTAAAAAAAAAAAAAGAAAGAAAAGCAATACTTTAAAAAATTATTTTGAAAGTTGCGCCACCTTCGAAAAAAATATTTTACATTAAATAAAATAGATAGATTGATTATTTAAATAATGTTATACTTAAAAATAACGCAAAGGCTATAGACAAAACAGAATTACAACCACTCGTGAAAATTCTAATTCCTTGGGGCCACTGAAGCCTGTAAATACGTCACGCCTTGTGGATGTTGTTGAATATTGTATTCTACGAAATATTTCAATGACTGTCCCCTAAAATAAATTATTTCCTATGTTGATTAGAAGAATAAAATTTTGTTCCCTTTATTTTGGTGACATTCTCAATGATTAGAAAACTTTTGTTGAATATTTTGTAGATGATCGAGTTTAAACACTAATTGTAAGACTGTTCCATGAAAACAATGCAGCACATCCATATATTCATATATATTCTCAAGTATTCTTATCTTTGAGTATGTCACTAAAATAAAACGAATTAAACTTTATTAGAAGAATAAAGTTTAGTTCACTGTATTTCGGTGACAATCTCAATGATTAGAATACCCTTCTTACTTGTTTTGTAAGCATTCGGTATTAAACACTTATTGTGAGATTGTTATTGACAAAATAATATACTATATGTATTTTCTACCAGATTTAAATCAATCACAGCTTATAAAGCATCAAAATAATAAACCCGTCTTTCTTATAACAAACTACAATGAATAAGGCGGATTTTATGAAGCGAATTTGTGGGTAATTTTTTTTGTAAAACTTTTCATAAAAACTATGTATGAAAGGTTTTCAATGGCATTATGTGTATATATTCAGAAAGTAATTTTCTTTGATATATTTTAAGCTTTTCTAGGCTTTAATTCAATATTTCTTAAGAATAATTACATTTTTAAAATAAAAAAAATCGCATTTTATATCCGAGTATTAGGACAAATGTAAGAGTCAAAAGTCGCGGATATGATAAAAAGCACTTCATGTAAAAAAGACTTTCCGAAATTTTCAAGTGTAAGAATCATTGTGTTAGAACTAATACTTATGTAAGGAGACGAAACTTTAAGAAGAACATCACATAAAAGGTAACGAATCGTTATAAATGTTAACATTCTTGCCTCCAAGTGAAAATATAAAGATATTTCTTTCTACAGTCAGTATATTTCCCATATATACAAAGCAAAGAAATAAAATGTGACTTCCGATATCCCTTGCTTTAAATTCTAAAGATTTATCCTTTCACTTTTATTTCGTAGAATTTATTTTATATTCTCTTGCTATGCTATTATTTCTTTAAGGAAATTACTTGGGATGTTTTCAACACTATTTATTCACCACTCTTTAAGGTTTCTCGGCTTCAGGGCTTGAACTCATGCATTTTCTTGAGCTATCTGTAAATTTAGTGAAATGTTTTCCAAATTTGTTAAAGCTAAAAGCTAAAATTGGATTTGTGGAATGTTTATCGTGCGAGATTTACGATTGTAAGGATTGTAAGGGTTTGTGACTTCACAATAAATGTATCAGCATTTGGCTCGATAGCTATTAAAGAAATGGTTGTGCATTGGGTTTCGACGTGAAAAATATAGTATTTAGTCAAGTAAACATTATTTTCATACATAAAAATACATACTTTGATTTTACCACATAATGCTTGATGATAAAAGAGCTTCGCAATCATAAATTAACGATCATCCACCTTTTTATCACAATCACACCGTGACATAGATCATACAAATTAAATTCCTTTTCATGATTTTTAATGAACTTTTGTACCTGATTGATATTTCCATGACAAAATTTACTGGACAGTTTATTCGTCATTTACACATTTGAATATGATTTAATCTGTAAGATAATTAATACTGAGTAGACGGAAAAAATATCAACTTTAAAAGTCAATTTTCACAAAAGGACAATTATTGATGCAGGAGTGCGATATACTCTAAAATCAATTATAGGATATACGAAATGTTCGATAGCAAAGAAAGTTGTTGATAAAATATTTACCGATAGAGAAGGCACCACAGAAACGCTTAAGGATTGATAGATTGTGTTTCTAAAGTAGCGCTACAGTGGAAATGTACATAAAATTCAGCCTCTCAAGGCATGCGGTAATTTCTTAATTTACCCTTAGTTATGTTCTTATGAGTACAAGACCAGGTAGTTACCTGCTTAGGAATTTCAGCCAAAGAGGCGTGAATTATGATCCTTCTTGGTGGATTTTTCACATGTTTGACGGGGTTTTCATTAATCTCTTATACGGTCACATGAGTCAATCCTTCCAACTCAATAGTTTCCTACTGGGGCAGCCAATAGCTTAACTCCCCTCAGCCCCTCGACGACCAATAGCAAAGCAGCTTCTCCTCATCTTCATCTCAAGTCCACTTCAAGAACTTTTTATCTCTCCATGACTGTTCTAACCTCAAATACCACCGCAGCCTACAAAAAGCAAGAACTTTAAAAGCATTCTAATTACAAGCCACATTCTCGTTTTTTCAACTACAATGAGATTAAATTCCACCTTCTTCCAAGTTTTAAAAAAGAACTCTGATACGAGTTTGAAGGCTGCTGGCGTGGCCTAGATGCTCGTCTAAAGCGCAACTTGTGTAATATGTAATGTTTTATAAAGAGCGCTGCTGTACTTCTCCTTCATACGCTGATCGTTACTTTTTTCTTTTTCTGCTATTCACTACCTGAATCAATGTATTAAACTGGAATATGTAACCACAATACCACGGTTTGAATTAAATAAAAGTGTCTTTTGTTACATCAGATGCTTTAACCCACAACTTGTCCAAATTGAAGTTGATCACAAATTTACAACTATGCTTACTAAATTACCGTGGCCACACAGAATCGTCTACAAAAGAAGTTGATTTGCAGAAGATGGTGATGAAATTCTCGGAAAGTAACCAAAGTTGTGGAAAATCGTATGATCGATATATTCATCATAAAACTCATATTGCTGAATAACGTATTTCTTTAAGAATGTTATGTTTGCTAAAGCAATGTTTATACTGTTTTATTGCATTAGTTATGAATCAGCAGTATAACATAAGCTTTATTCACAGTGAAAGAGAAGGATTTATATAATAATTACTTAGGACATAGAAGGAGTTATATAAAGAATATTAATGTTACATGAAACTTTGGATTTTGTTATCTTCCAAGCAGAGTGACGATTATGATTGGATGGAACACTTTACACAGAATGTTAAAATACTTAAGTAAATAAAGTTATTTACGTAGATATGGCATTGGCTACAATCTTGATGGCTAATTCAATCGCCGAATGTCAGCAAATTTGGCGAAAACGATAGATGATAGGGGGAGCTCTTTGGACATATTTGGTAGTTTTTTTTTTTTCTGCACTGTGTTATCAGTTATAGATTGTGTGTTAGTGTTCCAGTATGTTTACGATTTATGCTAATGTGATATTATTATTTGAATCACTAGGTTCAGTGATTATGCGAGCTTTGAATTGATTTCATCTTGTATTTTATATGTGAATGTTAATATTTCCATTTAAAATTAATATACTAGATTGTTCGTTGATTACAACAAGAAATATTATTTAAAAGGTAAGATATAAGATTAAGACAAAGACCATTATTTATGGTTATCTATAATGCAGCCTTTGGAAAGGAAAAATTAATATCTGAAGTAACTACCAGGACATAGAAAGCTTTTGAAATTCTTCAATTTTTAGCATTGCCTCCATCCATTGTACGCAAAATTATGCATGGAATCCTGGAACTGTATTCCTACAAACTGCTGTCATCGCACAAACATTAACCTACAATTCACATTCAAAAATGTTTGTAAATTAAATCTTGCACCAAATATCAAAATGGTAGTTTAATATGTGAAGGATAGTAGTACATTTTATATTGCATTGATACGTGAATGATAAGGTCGACTTTTAACAAAGAGAGTAAGGTCTCCAAATTTCCAAGGATAACAGTTTGAAATGAATTCTAGAAATATTTTTTTTTTATTTTACAGTAAATTCGGAACAAAATATAACTCTTCTGTGTAGTGTTTGCGTTGTCTTTTCGAGAAAATGAGCTTTTTATGATACTTTTATGCAAGACGGAGAAAGTTTGTCTCTAGTGTGTTTCTGGTTGTTCGTCTGTTAGAAACTTAGGGCGTATATGAGAAATTTTCTTTCAAAAGTATAATCGAAAAAAAACTGCTCGATGAGGAAACGCATCTATTCACTCTTGGATTAATTACTCTCTTCAATTCCACATGTTAATATC
The DNA here is from genome assembly GCA_019974015.1 of Nephila pilipes. Lineage (NCBI taxonomy): Eukaryota > Metazoa > Arthropoda > Arachnida > Araneae > Nephilidae > Nephila > Nephila pilipes. The sequence continues at coordinate 131,435 of BMAW01012961.1, forward strand.
CTACCAATTAGCTTTTTTTTCTATGGTGGAGGATATGTAGAACCCTATATTGAAACATGATTATGAATAGATATATTGTTAGTCATTTTAATTATTTTCATCTCTATTCTGATAATTAGTTCATGGTAACCAATTATTTCTCTAATAGATCTCATTCGTGCTATGACTTATTTTATGCCTCATTTCTACTCGTTACACTCTTGATTCATCTGAATCAAGAATCCAATGAGTTGCTTGCTTTTTTACAATAATTCTCATTCTCATAATTAAGGAAGATCAGCTCTTGTTATTACCTCTCTGTAGTAACAATTTCGACTGCAATCCAACTGATTTGTTGTTAAAAGAAATGTTGCTTCTTGAAAATGCTAACAGTAAACATTCGAATAAAATTCATTATTTGTTCTTTTTCATGAAATCGAAATTTATGAAGAGTTCCTCCCGGTTTTGTAATGGATTACCATATACTATTTACATTAATGTTATAAATTGTCCTTTTTCTAATATGATGCATTTAATTTCATATTTTCTTTACTGATTTCTTCCTTCTAATTTGACTGATTAAACAGAAAATAATTATCTTAAAGTGCATCATTCTTGCAATTCATGTTAAGAAAACAAAAAAAAATTATTAAGGAAATCAATCTGAAAAAGATTAAAAGTTTCGGAGGATTTCTCTTCACAATTATTATATGCAAATTCATAAAGTGTAGACAAATATATATCATAATTTTGGGAAGGGGGAAAATTGATCATGATAGAATTTCTGAATCCTTAAAAGTGAATTTGTAAGAAAAATGAATAATAACAATAACTACTATTTTTTTTCAAAGAACCATCTCTGTTTCTTATTTCAAATGTATATAATTACAAAGATTCTATACAACTTCCAAAGGGCAGGATTTCGTAAAAAATCTAATAAAAGTAATTCGCACCAAATCCAGAAATCAAATAAAAGTTTTTGTTCGAAAAAATATACTTTTCATCCAAAATATTAACTGTGTATTTCATAAACATTGTTTATGCAACCTATTTGAATTGTAGAACAGAGATTGAAAATACTAAGAGTCATATTAAAATTATGTCGCTTAAGGCATCCGCCTACCTTCGAAGAGGATTTTCTTAAATCACTGAAAAAATAACTTTTTATATGCATTGTACTATAAGTTATGATTACAAACTTCAAATACAATGAAGAATTTGTATAAGTTAAAAATTGTTTTAATATTTCAGCTCAAAAATATATGAAAATAACAGCAAAATGGCACTTGTGCAAAACACCAAAACTGAAATTTAAATAAAGATATTTCAATTCTGTCAATAATTAGTTAATTGTTAGTTAATTGTTATAGTTAATTGAATCTTATTTACGATTTGTGCCTCTCACAATTACAACCCTGAAAATAGAATATTTAAAGGAAGTCGTTACTTTAACATATAGAAAAACTGTAAATATTTGTGATAAATTATAACTTTATCGTCAATAAAATGCAAAGGTAATCGAATTATAACAATAAGAGAGGTTCAAGTCCTATATTCACTTTTATAGAGTATTTCATGAAAGTTTCATAATATTATATACATAACTTTTTTCAATACGATGTTTTGCGCTGAAGCAAAGTATGAAAATCTTGATTTTGAGAAAAAGCTGAAACTTACAACTTTTCAACCTAGAAACTTACTTAACTAACTAAAATTTAACATTAAAAGGCCCCTGATTTGTGAAGTTCGCTATCTATAGTACTTGAATAACTCATTTTTTTCTCTTCCTGATGGCCTTTAAAACTTTCCTACACTTACATGTAACATGTTTTGTATAAGGTTTGAAATCCCTGATTCGAATGTAATCCAACTTTTCGTATCCCTTTACAGTGAAGCAGCCCGGATTTTCCATGTTCAGCTTAGTTAAGGCTCTTAAGCAGTCTTGATGTCCTTCGTTAAATTGTATAATTGCATCATATGCACCCAATATCACAGTTTCCAAACAAACAAAAACTTCCTTTATCATATTACAACATTAAAAGATTCATTTGCATTTTGGATTTTAGGAAATTCATCTTGCATATTGGAAGATATTTTGATGGCAATATTACGTAAGATATCAATGAAAAACAAACATTAAGGTTCCATTTCTGGAAGCAGAATGCTACTTCCAGAGTCTTATTTTCGTTAGGTAGGAAGCCTTTCAAACCACATACGTATAATTATATGACAAAGAAAGGCAGTAGCCCTAGTCACGGTATAGCTAAAATAAAATACAACTTTCAAAGGCTATATTGCAAATCACTTTTAAAAAAAGATAGGAATAAAATTTATCTTCAAATGATCCTATGACAAATGTTATATCATAATAAATTGCCGTGGTAGAGTTGTGGTCATTTTCGTGGATTCGCAGTCGGTGCCTGATACATGTTACATCTAATCAAGGTCCCAAGTTCTTCTGCTAGTGTGATGTGGAAGTTGGGAAAGAGATGCGGCAGCTCAGGTGTCATTGACCTCACTTGACCGAGGCTCAGAATTACGAGTTCCGTTCATCTTTAGTCCTCGTATTGTTCCTCAGTGCAACATCAATAAACAATCATTAATCATAATAAATTTATTAAATACCCTAATAAAGGATAAAGTTACTGCTTATTGTAATCAATGTAACATTGTCCAATAATAATTTTAGTTTTCGAATAGAAATGGTTTTAATAATATAAAGTGAGGATATGCTACATAAAACATGTCAAGGATAATCGGTATCTAAAAGTAACTAAAAAAATTAGAACTTAGAAATTCCTTCATCATGGTTTAAAGGAACAGAAATGTGATCTCTATTTGGTACTTACGGGGACTTATATTCTTTTCTCATAAACACTAAAATGAATTCGTGATTTTAGAGCTAAACTAAATTAAAAGCATACGATATTCATTCGACAGTGTGTTTCTTTTATTTGTTCTATGCATAATTCTCATAAATTTTGAAAAGTATATTAAATATCGAGTTGATGTCTGAAAGAAATATAAAATATATAAAATTTGAAATTAACGCTATTCAACCTTTTTATGATATTTCGTTCCCTGTGTAAAACAGGGAAATTAAATGAGCATTGATTTATATTTCGTGTAACAAAGAAACAATAAATATATTTCTTAAAAAATTTTCGAATAAAGAGAATATGAATTTATTTTACGTTTTATTTAATTTATTTGACGCTCTATCCTTTAAAACAGAAAACATTTATTCTTTTCTGGAAACATTTGTTAAATACTCCTCAATTTGAAATGATATTATCAGGGTCTTTTTCTCTTTGAATTGTTTTAAATTGTGATTATTTTTAAGAAAATATTTATTTCTTTTAAATACAAGTTGAAATATTTAAATACCGTTGAATTGTTGGGAAACATTAATATTGTATAATTTCATTTAATTTAAATCAAAACACATTTTTCGTTTATGGAAAATCTAATTTGAAGAGCATAATCTAATTGTTACATTTTGAATTCATAAAAGAAATTATTCAGTTCTGAAAAAAATTTTAACTGACCACAACAATCTAATAATGTTTAAGGCGTATAATCTAAAATGAAGAAAGAAGAATTTACTTATATTTAATTCCGCTTTTTTTTCTGGTAATGTACTTTGAAGAAATGGTTTGAATAAAAAAGATATATGTGTCTTAAAATTTTATTTATTTAGATAGTTTTAAGGAATCAGTAAGCCAAATTTAAAATAATAGTATATAACATTGCAACTGTTATTCCTTAACTAATCTAATAAGATAACTTCTTTTCTAAAGTTTCACTTTTTTTAATGTTTTCTCTATGAAATGAACCAAATATTGTGTTTTACTGTTTGTTAAGTCGAAATGAGATTTATCATGAAAATTACTTGTTATAATTCTCCAATATTTTCAACAAAAGCAAAACAAAAATAAATATAATAAGGCTTAAATTTTCCACGTTGAAAAAAAAATTAGTTTATAAAGAAATCTAAGGAAAATGAAATATAAGGTATAATACATTGCTTTAAAATAACTTTTGTTTTAATATTAATGAAATTTTTAGTGAAAAAGCTGATTTTGTAAAAAAATACAATTATTTTTTTTTACATTTTCGCTAAAAGTTTATTTCTTTTATAATTATCCATTGAAATATTTGGTGCATATTAAGTATTCCTGAATTATTCCCATCCTTATAATAATTTTTTTTTCTCTTGAGGAGTAAAATTTCTGAAATACTTTTAACAGCAAAGATTTAACTCAACACATGTTCTTGCCTGCATTATGAGCCGCTTAATAATATGGCGATTACAAATTTCTATTGGAAAATAATAATTAAGCCAAAATGTTGCACTGGGAGTTAAAGAGAAATATCTATTAAATTTTTGAGATTACGTTATACCATTTATTTATTTACTTATTTTCTTTCTTATTTGCTTTATTCGTAAAGAAAATTAGAATGAAACAAAAGATGAGAAACATATATTAACAATATCAAAGGAGATGAAAATCATTTCCCAACACATTTTTCTTTTTACATGGAATAATACTTGTAATAGTATTTGATTTTACGTGTTATGTAAAAACACACTTATGGAAACGGAAATATTTAAAGAAAAATTTTGAGACCAACAATTTTAAAATCATGGAAAATGGACACCATTTGTATTCTTACTTTTTCGATTTATAATGCAAGATAAAAAAAAAAAAGTACTAAATTTTTAAATAAAAAGAAAGAAAAGAAAAATCGAGGAAAAAATTTAACGTCTTTCCATCTTCCAATTAAAAAATATATAACTTTCTGTCAGTTTGTAGCAATCACTGCTGAAATTAAAATCTCTCGACTTTTTATGAATATGAGGTAGAAGAGAAGGGAACGCTTGAATACCAAGACTTCAAACTTTCGTTATTATGAATAAAATACAAATGTTCGTTTTCGTCTAAAATTTCCCATTTAGTTGTAACCTGATACATTAAATGAAAAAGAAAAGTGAATGAGTTTGGAAAATCTTTGCGTGGTAATGCATTCTAGCATATTTTTTAAAAAATATTGAGTTGCATTCATCTTGCTTTTCTAAGATTTTTTTTACATTTCTGGTAATATGCAATGTTGAGACGATCTATTGAATAGAATTGGAATGTTTTTCGTGTATCACGTAACGTATATACGATTCTGTCTTTTGATACAGAAAATTCTTTTTTGCTTTATTTCAAAAAAGCTACCTTCCGTTTTATACAATATTAAAAACGAAGCATGCGCTTAAGATGAAACTCTCGAGTATTAGATTCCTGAAACTACAAGATTCCTTTAAAAGTAAAGAAACAGTTTAGAAATATGTAAAACAAAGGATTTCCTACGGCAAAAATACACAAATAGAGCATTTATCAATGAAGACAACCATAGTTTAAATTCTATGAATATCAAGATTAAACTTTTCGAAGGAAAGAATAGTGTAGATAATACATAGAAAAATTTGGTTTTATCATACGAACTTGTTACAATTGTTATCATATCAAGCGTACCTGTTTATCAACAACTATATGATAAACGAGTTGCTTTTACACAAAAACAATTCATATTATTTGTATTTTCAGTGAGATACTTTTGAAAACACAAAGATTGCTGAAATTTGAATAAGCTTAAGATTTATTTTAAAAATCACTCCTGATAGCATACGCCATCCAAAATAAATAGCACGCAATCGGTTATAATACATTTTCATACTTATAATAATAAGTACAAATAAAGTAATTAACATGCAGTCTGGTATATATATTTGTTGAAAGAAATATTACTGTTGTTTATAGAACAATAATAATACGTCTTATATTGCTACTTTGTGAAAACAAATATCTATCGGGATAATAATCACTATATGTGTTCCTCGAGATTCTTAAGCAATTTCTACATAAGTTTTTTTTTTTTATTTATCTGAATCAATCAAGAGAGTATTGAAAGGGCGTAAATAAAAAATTAATAATAGCACGGTAGAAAAATATCATTTGATTTATATAGTGTACTGTATTGAAGACTATTAATAAAAATGACTTATTTTCAGGACATCACATTTATTTGCGCACATCTTTTCAAGCATAAATTCAAGACACAATTTTACACAAGCACCACTTTTTCAACGTTCGTCTTTACCTCTTGGATTCAAACTCAATACTCAATTTCATATTCGTTGCCAGTAAATTATCTAAAATCAAAACTATGATCTGGTGTTGCCAAAAAAATATATCTTAATAAAGAATATTGAAAAAGATATCACTTTAAGTTTAAATCGTCTGCTTTTAAAAGTCGAACAGATAAATCTTTAAAAAAGTATCAAATTAGATTAAAACGTCTGCCTTTAAAAGTTGAACAGATAAATCTTAAAAAAAAAGTATCACATTAAATTAAATCGTTTGCCTTTATAAGTTGAACAGATAATATCTTAAAAAAGTATCATAATCGTTTGTTTTTAAAAATTGAATATGTCACAATAGGTTGAAACTAAATTTTCCTATTCAAATTCAGAAATAACTTTTCGTCATTTGAATATAAAATAATTTTAATAATAATTACAATAAATCGTAACATACAAGTTTAAAAACATGAATAAGTATTAAATTAATTTACGAGTACATTTTTAAATTAAATTGCATTACTGTCAGCAAAATACTAATGGATGTTCGAAATGACTTGAAAATTAGAGCAAGACATACTAAGACTTAACATAATAATTATAAAAACTATCAATGTATTTATAATTTTATCACACTTAAAAACTTATCATATTAAGAGGAGCAGTTAAGGAAGCTTCATTCATCTTTTTTTCTTTTGTAATCCTACTCTTTGAAGCTGGTAATTGATATTATTAATTAGATAATCATTTCTGATATTACATCAAGAAATGCGTTAATCGTGTTTGCCACAAGTTATTATAAAAGAAGCAACACTTAATAATTGCAATTTCCTTTTCTCGGCGCTTAATGAACGAAAAAAAAATTATCATTAAATGTGTTTATCGGTAATAATCTAAGTGATTAAGTTCAAAAGATGCTGAGCGAAAAAATGTGATGGAAACAATTTTTGCATTTTTGAGAAATAAAACACTTTACTTAATAATCACAATCCTCGATGTGATTTTGTAAAATGTAAATATTGCGAACCCATCGCTTTGGGAAGCAGAATCTTTCTAAAATTTAATTATATTCCTTTTTTTTTAATAGAAAAAAAATGAATAAAATGCAGACTTATCGCTGCATATTTTATGTACCAAAAAAGCATTGAAAATGAGTTTAATTGCAAAAATTGGATTCATTATGTTTCTGTTTGTTTATATGCATACACAATTAGATATAATACCCAAAAGAAAAATGAACGAATATAAACACGTGATTTAATTTTAATGAAATCATATTAATTTTCATCAGATTGCAACGATCTTTCTCAGGAGGGAAATACATTTGAAAAGATCATCGATGTATGCATTTTAAAGAACGCTTTGCCTTTCTTTATTTTGATTTTTGATTCATTATTCATGAGATTTCTGTTACTTTAATTTATTAGATTTGAATATAATTCTTAAAAGTACACGATTACTAAAGAAAAATTGAATTTTATACTTTTTCAGTCACTAGTTTGCTCTCATACAAATAGCATTTCAATTGTGTATTCAAATTGCAATTTTTAAATTAACAATTAAATTTATTTACTTCTAATTATCAAATATTTCTTTCCAATATGCTCCCCCCTCTTCCTCATTTAGTGTTATCACTCTCCTTCCCACAAGTTGAAAAAATAATGCTTTAAATCATTTAAAATGAATTCAGTGACTGCATTAGTTTTGTTTTGTCTTTCAGTATTTCAAATATTATAGTGCAGATTATTTTGAAAATGCAAAATTCCATTTTGATATAAATTTCAAAATTCATATTTATGTGAAAAATATTTGTTCACTCCACAAGCGTTCCCGTATTTATTGAGCGTTTCGTGCCGTTTTTCGGAGCTGGGTGAATTTCTTCTTCTCCCTCCCTTGCGGTTGTATTCACCATTAACTGGACCAAACTATGAAATCCGGAGTTAAGAAACCGAGATTGAGTAAACTTCTGGTTTAAATTTTAACTCGTCATTATATTTTTAACTCCGGTTACTTAACTGCGAGTTTCCTAACCTGCGCTTAATGATTGAATTTCATTGGTCAAAGTAGACACCATGATCTCGAATGATTTGTTTACTTGTTAGCCCAGTTTCTATTTATACATCAACTTCCTTTCAATGAATGATCACGTTTTTTACATTATTCTATTAAAAAAATGCAGGAAATAATCTTAGTATATTTTTATGTATCATTCGTTTTATTCTCGTTTAAATGTGTTGTTAAAATGTAATTCGTTTTGATAAGCCAAACTATACTTCTGGCGGTTCTTTGTATACTTGTAATACAAGTTTAAAGTTACTTTTTGACAAAGAAACTATATTTTTAAACTGTTAAGTATTTTTGAGTTGTTCTCACCTTTATGTTTTGATTAAACTTATTTTGTATTTCAAAGTAAAACATTTTTGTTTTAAATGTTTTTCTTTTGCATTATTTCTGAATTAATTTTTTTTTCTTTTGCAACGGTTGATTTATACAAGTAATATTGAATTTATTCTAGTACTATTATTATTTATTCTAGTATTACAGTTATTTTAAACCGTCTGAATATAAATTCAAACATTTAAGCCGTGACTAAACATTTCTGAAGTATAGTATCCTTCGTGTGTAAACACTTTTCATTAGTCACAAACATAATTATATTGCAATATTTAGTATACTGATTTATGATTAAAGCAGTTGTAATTTTGTACCTTGAATTATAGTTCTTTTTTATTTGTTTTGCAAACTCAATCAATTTAACCATAAGTTGATTATGCATTAAATTTGTGTTTGAATTATAATTAAACATTAAATTACTTTATCATCACTACATAGTATTATTGGAAAGAAGAAACTTATGTACAACAATTCTTCAAAAATAGTAAGACTCTAATATCTTAAATATAAACATATGTCTTAAGAAGATATTAAAAAAAGTATAAAAATGTCTCCCTCAATTAAAAGACAGTGTAAGTTCTATTAACTTACGCTTATGAATTGAAAAATAGAAATAGAATTCTTCTCGAGCATCATTTTGAGTAGTCATCTGTAAAAAAGTGTTGCAAAGTGACCGAAAAATCTTAAGATTTCTCAACACTGCTTTTTAAATACTATTGAGTTATTCTATTAAAAAAAAGATTAAACATAGCTTTCATTCGCCTTTCTGATAATTTTAGATCAAACTAAAATAAAAATACTTCAATCATTCTTGTTTCATCCTGCAAAAAATAAAAGGTATACACATGTAATAGTGCATACTTTTTGATAAATATCATCAACAAACAGAAATATCTACTTATATGATAATTTTAAACATAAATAATTTTTAAAAAATTATTGCATCTTACACCTTTTCAAGAATAATTATATAACGATGTAAGTAACTAAATACATGAGGACAATGTAACGTTATGAATATAGTCAATATCAAAACAATTATTTGAAAGAAAATCATTTTCAAAAATGATCAACAACAATTCTCAAGTTATAATAGAATTTTTAAGAAGTTATTTCAAAACAACATTTCAAATGTGAAATGTTTTAAAATTATAAAGTAATTTGGCACTAATTATTCATTCAAATTTGGAAATTCTCAATGCATAAACCAACAAATATTACCTGACAGTCGAAACATATGTGAAAACTAGTAAAAATGTATTAACTATCTAAACACTCTTCAAACAATCTTATTGAATAAAATTTAAAGAACATCAGTAAAGAAACACTTTTCTAATATTAAAAAATCACAGTGAAATTAGGATGTTTTCATAATTATAAAAAAAAGTCTGAGTAAAGAGCCAAATAAAATTGAAGCCATTGTTTTAGATTATTGATGGAAGGATTCAATAAGTTTATGCAACAGGATTTCAAAATGATGATTTAAACAATTATTTTGAAACAGCAAGGCATAAAAAAGTTACGTGATAATTTCTCATTCAATCAAAAAGTAGCATATACGTTATCAAATGTAAATTACATTAGCTAATGGAGCATAACACATTTCACAAACGCAATGCTAAGCAAACGAATACAAGACTTGCTTACATGGGTGAGTAGCACGTACATATCACGATATCAGGATGAAACATGGATTATTGACCAGTCGGTGAAATTTCCTTAATTTTATCCATCATAAGAGCAGGAGTATATCCAAACCTAAAACTGATCCCATACTCGTGCGTACACAAAACTGAAAACATATAAAAAATCTCTTACTGCTTAGCCAGGGTTAAATCTAATTCAGCATTCAACTCGGTCGAAGTTTCTTAACCTGAACTTGAGTTACAGAATGAACCTGCGATGATGAATTCCACTTTCGAGTAAATCCCGGGTTTTGTCGTTGACTGCCGGTCAAGTTAACTGTGAATACGGCGGTTTCTTAATGACCTCATCCGACAGGAAATATTAGTTATGGGTTATGACTAAGCAAACTGGTGATTTCATCATTCTCGTTCGAGTTGCCTTTGCGAAAGCACACCTACTTGATAGGAAAATTTCTCGTCTTACTATGAGAACCCTTTCATATTTTTCTACTTTAAAATTTAATTAAGTATTGTGTTAAACGTATGTTTTTGTTGTTAATAAATTTTTAAAGGCGAAGCTGTCCCACTGCTCATTTTTATCCAACTGAGTTTCACAACAATATTTAAGATTTCAAATTTATGAGAGTTGACCAATCATGACCACGTAGCTAATTAAAAAGTCATACAATTTATCTGCAATTTTTAAATTTGTAAAATAATTTAATGAAATAAAATTTTAGTCTTACATTCTCTATCTAAAGGACTTCATGTAATGTTCTGAAAATTTAATGCCTTCTTATATTTAGGTTCTCTAATTAGTTTATTCACTCGAGTGTTTGATAGTTCTCATGCTTTGGTTTGTAGTTAATCTTGAATAGAACTTTATGCTCTAGCCCTTATTTATAGGTCTAGTATCATTTCATGTATATTGTTATATTGTATTCTCTCTCTTAAATGTTTCGTGATATAATTTTTGGAGACCCAAGGGTTTATTGTTTTAGTTGGATCACTTTTGACGTATCAGATCACTTTTAAATTTTTATCGTTTTGTTCAATTTTAATTACATTTAGCTTAAATAAATTCAATTCAATATTGTATCGTTTGCTTTAATTTTAATTACATTTCACTTAAAATTATATTCAGATGAATAATTTATCATTTGCTTTAAATTTAGTTACATGTAGATAGTATAATATTCAATTTAATAATTTATCGTTACTTTAATTTGAATGTCGGAAAGTTTATTTCTCGACTCTTTCTTTCCCATTTCTCGATATTGCAACGTATACTTTAAATCTTATATTTAATTGAGTAATGGGTTGCTAAATGTGTTCTTTGTAAAACTTTGAAAATACTTTTTCTTTTATTTCTTTTCTTTTTGTTCTTCAAAATCAAGAAAATTAAAAAATATTTATTAGTTGAACTTATTTATTTTGTAAAATCTAAAATTTAATTGTATGATTTCTTTTTAAAATGTCCTTGTGTTTTCAATATTAGTTTATCTACTTATTTTGATAATTATTTTGAATTATTTCTTTATATTCCTAATTAATATTTCCATTACACACACACACACTCATATATTCTTGTGTGTGTGTGTGTGTGTGTGTGTGTGTGTGTGTGTGTGTGTGCGTGCGTGCGTGCGTGCGTGCGTGTGTGTGTGTCTTTAAATGTTGAAGAAATAACTAACTTAACATTTGCTTTCGTATTGACAATTGTCTTTCTTATTTCAGATGAAGTGTATTACTGGCTAGGTTAATCAGAATAGTCTGGGAAGTAAATAAATATTTATTTGATAATCCTGCTTAGATTTATTTATTTGTCGTAGGCATGTTTATTGCTCGTGGATTTTAGAAGCAAGAAAAACAGTCTGTATGAAATAAGGTTTGATAAATAATTTCCGTTTCTGAATTATAAGCTTTGTCATGGTGGAAAAATAAGAATTTATTTTGAAAACAAGTTCATGTTTTTGCAGAGCTTATTTTCTGTACTACACATTTCTTTACCACTAATAAAAAAGAAGTTTTCTCAAAATAATATTTAAGAAAAAGAGCAGTGGAAAACTTTTGCAAATTAATAGCTGTGACATCAAATTGTTAAAAGTATTAATAGTATTTTTGATCTCATTTTTACTTACAAAGATCAAGCCTGTGATCTGTTTTCCAATTTTCTCTCTGAATATAAAGTTAAAAAATTTTCTACCAATTTTTTAATAAAGTAAGGCCAAAACGATTATATCTGTACTGAGAATGCATTCAAAATTTCGGTAGAAAAAAGTTCTTTATGAAAAAATTAATTTCAAGGAGAAAATTATTTTGCAAGTGATTTGAAATTTCATAAACTTTTAGTTTCTCAAACTATAAAACATTCAATAAAATATGCATAATTTGTTAAAAAAAATTAATCTAGAAAAAAGGATTACAGGATTTCTAAATCAATTTAACTTATATATTCAAAATATAACGAAGGTCTATCGATTTAATCCATGTAATCATAATTAATTAAGGCAAACAAAAATTAAGTAAATTCACTTCTTTGAAATATTATATGAATGCGAATAGCTAGCTCCAAGCAACAGAGGAATGTAGGAGAATTAAGAATAAAGTAGCTATTCCGGATCTCGAAATTAGAACCATCTAAGCGATTGTTATTCGTTAATCATTATTAAATTCAAAACGAATCTCACTTAATGGCTGTACCTTTTCTCATTTCAAAACAAATTTATTTTATCTGAAAATGTTGAATATTCTAGAACAATAATAGAATTAAAATTAATTTTATAATATAGCAAAAGGAAAATTCATTGAAATGTATATACTTTTGTGTATATACGTATACATTTCTTCTAAGATATCCAAGTTAAAATTTTAATTCAGATAGGATTTACTTAATTTATTACAATAATATTCCATTTTTATAGTTCTAAATTAGGTAAGATATCCCGTAATATGTTTTACCTTATCTTTTCTTTCTCCATTGCAAGACGTCCAATTAGGTTCATGTATATTATCAACAATGCTCCTTTTGCCGTTTGTCCTATTGTTCTAGTATATGAAATGATAATATATGTTTCATATTGTTCAATTTATAGACAAAGTTTCAATTTTAAAAAAATGACAATTTTATAAAATGATTTCAAATAGTTTAAAATAATTTTATACCATATTTCAATGTCATCTCAATTTGAAGAAACATCCTGTAAAATGTCTTTATTTTCCCTTTCCTAGGTGAGCCTCAGCCTTCCGCGACTTGGTGGAAGGGAAACATCCTCATCGACGATACATATAACATCACACCCCAAGAAGTGGTCAGAAATGAAGTGATTTTGACGGATTTACAGCGGTCAGATCTTCTAGTTGAAATCACCTGCCAGGCATCCAACACAAATCTCACAAAACCAAGAATAGGAGTCGTTATGTTAGATCTAAACCGTAAGTTACAGCAGCATTAAAATTTAAAGCTAAGAACATAGGAAAAGTTTAGTATCAAACGAAACTCAGAGACATATAATGTCTTACTAGCTATCAGACTGACAGAAGTGTGTAAATTTTTATAATACACAACATGGAAAAAAACTTATTTTTATAGTTTCTGCCAAAGATAGAAATGAAATTTTGTTTTTAATTTTATTAAAGAAAATTTAATTGGCTTTGTTAATTTCATTTTAATGTGTGACAACTTTTTTTTTTTTAAGTTCTCGAAAAAGTAGATTTGTTCAACATGAATATTAATAAGCGTAAAATAAAAGAAATTCTGTATCCCAGGCTTCACAGAAACAATTTCTATATGGAAAAAAATAATTCTTCAAATTTCCAATGCTTTTTTCTTATTTTCACCAGAAAACATTCTGAAGTACAAAACAGTCAGCAATGTTCACAGCAAAAATAATAAAATACACTGCCAAAAAATAAACTATTAAAATAAAAATTGAAATAAGATGAAATGATAAATTATTAAAGTAGGTAATAATATTTTGATTGGCTATCAAAATAAATGTAGACGGTGAAAAATTAAATTCTGTTTATTTTAGCAATATTAGTATAACTTAAAAGCATACTACATGTAATCATTATAATAATATTGTTTTACAGTATCAATCTCTTGAACCTGACACCTTGTATTCTTTATTTTTTAACCAAACATCTTCAATGAAGGATTTTCTCAAAACAACAGCATGTCAGCATATTTTAATAATTGAATATAAATTTTATTATTCAATTTAATATTGTTTGTCTTAAAAATAATATTATAAATATCAAACATTACAAAAGTTAAAATAATAATTATAATAGTAACTTTCAATACAATTTTCAAAACTGAATCATTGAAAAACATATTCTGCTAAAATATATTTAAATTTAAAATTATATTTATGTTTTTTTAAGTAAAAGTAAAACTATCAAAAAATCCCATCATTAATATTATCTTAAAGAACATTTTCGAGAGCTCTTTATGCAAGTCATCTAATTCTGTTTGAATATAAATTAGTCCCCGTTTTCATTTTATATGCGTATCTTTTTTACATTATAATAAAGTAAAATTATAATAAGATGTGTACTTATTAATTTTCTATATTGCATGTTATTATCTTTTGAAGAAAAGATTAACTACGTCTAGACTATCATTTTGATTATAATTCCCATTGATACAAAATTTATTGAATTCAGTGATTTAAGATTATTTTTAAGGCTCGCAATTCGTATGATTCTGGAATTATAAGATATTTTTATAAAATATGTAATTTTGATTGATAATTAGTTTTTTTAATGAAATAATTATTACTGAATATGTATTAGGAGAGAAAGTGAAATTGCCTATTTATAAATACATTTCATTTTTTAATTTAAACATCATTTCTACAATTTTAAGCAGAAGAAATTCATTTGCATAGAATAATATGTTTTAAATTTCAATTTTACATAATATATAAACTGTTAGAGAGACTTCAATTTTCAAGTGCATTTACAATTTTTAAGCAATTTTGCATTTCCATTTTAATTACAATTATTCTAATCGTATATGGGTATTAAGACGATAAAACCCGATAATACAATATTTGTTTTACACATCTGAAAAATTTATTACTAAAAAATTTATTTTTAATGGAAAAAGGCTCACTAATAGCAGCTTTGTCACAAGTGAAACGTATGATAAGGTAATCCGGAACTGTAGTATATATAGGTAAGATTAAATTGACAATGTTATCCAGCATATGTTCTACAAACTTTAGAATGTTATGAGTGTTGTATGACGTTTCGACGAGCTTATAGAAAACTCTATACAGGAATGAATTACCTAGAAATTACAAAAATTAATCTTCAGGGATTCCACTTATAATTTTAAAATGTTAATCCTTTTAAGTTAATTACAAGTCCATTGACACTTAATTAAAATCTTAGGTTATCTATTCGTATTTACAGACACTGGAAAATCACAAGTTTACACTTGTGTCACCCACAAAGATAATGTTTCTTAAATAAAACAAACAATGTTATATATAAGGACAGGTGTTGTCTCAAATGGATCAAAATTTTGAGAGTATATTGAATTAATAATAAAATTGAAGTTTTATTTGTGTGGTTGCTCTCAAGGTACTTGAAGAGATAAAAATTGTTCGTTTGTTTATTAAGGTTATATTCTCTTTAAATTTTTAATATTTTTTAGAAAAATTAATATAAATTCTTTTCTGTAAGCATGTTGCTCATTCAGTCTTTCGATAGATGTAGCAGCCTAGTTGTTATAGTCACAGACTCGCGACTGGTGTTCATACTGTCGAATTTCGGGTTCGAGTCTTGTTGCTACAAAATATCCGTCGTGTAGTGTGTTGATTCTCATTGAATCTGTCTAAGCTCTGTATCCTCCCGAAGGCATGGTGTGGATGTTTTAAAAGGGAGGTGTAAAATTCATCAATTGACTGAGGCTCAAAATCACGATACTCGTCACCAATCGTCGTCTTGGTGCTTCTAAGTGCGAAGTAAATAAACAATATATTTGTCTCCCTTCCGATCTCTGAAAAGGCCCTCATTCAATAAGCAAATACTATCCACAAAAATATAATCTTAAGGTAATAAATCAGCCAAACATATATTTCAATATAAAAACAGAGTTTTCATTTGTTTCAACAAAATAGGTTCTTACAAACGAAAATATAAGTAAAGCATGAAGATGAAAAGTAATATATACACACAAAGAGGGTTTCCTACGAATGCTAAAAGTGTGTTATTATGCACACTAAATTTATGGAAAATGGAGAAATAGTAAGTCATATTGTATGGGTCTTACATGCAAAAGTGCTAGAAATAATTGCTTAAATATACCTGGTGTAAATATAACTGTCATGCACGGATTAGTCTCTTTTCATACCCAGAATCAAATCCAAATAGACACTTGAAGGTTTTGAGCTGTGTAGAGTAAAATACAAATAAAAATTTATGACAACGGGAGAGCTTTTAACTTTTATTGTAAATAAAGTACCTTTGTGGAAAACTGATATCCGGGATTCAATTTTCGAAAATATAATTTTTAATTTTATCACACGTAATAAAAATTTGGATATGAATAAGTGCAGTATTTTAACTAATTTTGATATTTTTTATAAATTATGCATTTCAGATAAATTTGCAATAAAAAATTTTAAAACTGAGTTAAAGTATAACATTTATGATATAGAATAAAACATTTCATATAAATGTTTTTGAAATGTATTGTTTTGAATATTCCATTAGATTTTGTTTTGTTTCTTTCTTTTTTATTGTTAATATTTTTAATTGTATCATAGGAACGAAAAGGACATATCAGCCTTCTTTTTTAAAATTATTTTTGCATTCCTGTAATTATTTAAAAGTATTAATGAACTTTAAATGAATAAAAGTAATTTTGGAGCTTTTACTCTATTTGTTTGCTACGTTATTAATGCGATAGTTTCAACAAATTAAGTCACCATGAGGCTGGAGCTTAAAACTGTCAGCCAGTTACAAAAGAGGCGTGTAGGATTATAAAGTTAACTTTATAGTAATAGTATAACTCATTCTTTAGCTCTTTAATTAGCTCAATTTATGATTTTAAAATTAAGTAAACAGGATCTTCTGATAAATATTTTTCTATTCATTTTCTTTAATTATGTATTTAATAATCTTTCTCTTGTGCTATTTTTGAAATCATTTAATTCTTTCTTCGAATTTTTTTTTCAATACCTTATCATTTATAAGCTAATAGCTAAGTTGAATGTTTAGAATCCTATAATCCACATCAAGTGATGGCATTATTTATATTCTTACTCAAAATTAAGAATTGTGATTTTCGCTTAGTCAGTAGTTAGAAGATTATTGCTATTAAAGAGGCACTTAACACCGAAATCTTATTTATCGGTATTTGGATCTTATCAGACTGCCTCAGTGCTCTCCAAAACGGAATCACCAGAGATAAAGCTGGTGTATCCTTTCTTGAAGTCCTCAAACATCTCCCTCATCAGCACGAAAACTACTTCCAAAAGGTCCATTTCATTTAGGACTTTTTGGTACCGAAATTGCTGATAAATTGGTGAAGGAAAGAGCCTGTGTTCCTACACGCCCAAATGCATCTCTCAACTTTCTTGAAGCTATTTAAAAATAAAAATATCTAGTCAGCAATTATGGAAGACCTCTTCGACTCACGAAGGAATATAATAGCCAAATTTCTGGTGGTACTCTGATACTTAAGGGAGATAGAAGTATCTAAACACCAATTTGTAGATATGAAAATAAATATATTTGAAGCATTAATTTATTGGCAAGGGGCAAAAAGCTTAATCGACAAGCAACTGTCCTCTCCCAAGAATATTTTGAATAGTATGACAGAAAGGAAAAAGCAAACTAATTCTTCTCGTATATGATTTCTGGAAGATATTTGGTTTCGTGGAGATGGTTCAGAGTTTTCCTTTCTTTTCTCAGTTAATTCCAAATATCAAGAATTCTTTCTTTCACTTGAAAAAAACTTTTCTATTACATTTGTGTTCGATTTTTGCAGCATTTTTAATTAAATTCTTAGCATATTTTTATAAATCATAAATTCTAATTTTCTCTTTGTGTCATAATTACATTTACTACTTACCAGTTTTATACAATAATTGTACGTATTTTCATGCCCTTTCATTTCGGTCTGTTGTTACTTTTGGCCAATAATTTACTAATTTCTCGTTTTTTTTTAATTCTTAAGTATTTTATTTTTTCCCTACAATTATTTTTTGTCATTATTTAAGCATTTATAACATAAGTATATATATATATATATATATATATATATATATATATATATATACACACTCATAGACAAAAAAAATAGCGCACCAAGAAGGAGTCGTCAAAATGAAACTAAATTTTACATACGTAATGACTACTTTGATATAAATAAATGATTAGAAAATCAAAGAAAAAGAATAATATATTTCAGAGAAAAAAGCAAAAGAACGGAGGATTTAATACCCTGTTGAACCTCGTGTAGCGCGAATGCAGGATGCGATACGATCGGACATTGCGGCATACAAGTTCTGTATGATGTCTTAAGACATTTCATTCCGTATTTGCTGTAACCTTGCCTCCAGTTCGTTCAAACTCGAGGGATGCCCAACTCGCCGTCCCAAATGATCCCAGATATGCTGGGTTGGAGACAAATCTGGGGATCGGACAGGCCAAGGAAGGGTAGTAACAGTACGGAGATAGTCTTGTGACACCCTTGCCGTGTGAGGTCGAGCATTGTATTGTTGAAAAAGGGCTCCTGGGAGCCGTTGCATGAGTGGCAACACATGTGGTGACAGGATGTCTTGGATATACCGCTGGGC
The DNA here is from genome assembly GCA_019974015.1 of Nephila pilipes. NCBI lineage: Eukaryota > Metazoa > Arthropoda > Arachnida > Araneae > Nephilidae > Nephila > Nephila pilipes. The sequence continues at coordinate 150,379 of BMAW01012961.1, forward strand.
TGTCATTGTGCCACGGATCAATACTAGGGGTGACCGTGTATTGTAGGCAATGGCACCCCATACAATCACACCAGCAGTGGGAACGGTGTGTCGCTGTAAAGCAAAGGCAGGATTGAGGCATTTACCACGGGGTCTCCACACACGAACACGATTGTCATCACTTCTGAGATTGAATTTGGATTGGTCACTAAAGACGACCTGGTTCCATTCTGCTGCAGTCCAGTTTCCTCGTGCTTGGCACCACTCCAAACGGAGGTGTCGATGGATGGGCGTCGAGGGCAGCACACGTAATGGGCACCACGATCCCAATTGTCCTTCAGCCAGGCGCTTTCGTATGGTTCGAGAAGACACAGGGGGCCCTAGTGAAGGTGCTACCTGTGCATGGATGGCGGCCGATGAAGCAGTTGGCTGTACGCGTGCATTTCTTACGATGTGGTGGTCTTCTCGTCATCTGGTCTGTCGAGGGCATCCTGAGCCTGTTCTTCGTGTAAATGACATCTCTCGGATTCACTGGTCCCAACACGTCCTCACAACACAATCAGAGCGGCCTAATTGACGAGCCACTCGCCTAGCTGACCACCCAGCTTCCATCCTGCCGATGATTCTCCCCCTTTCAAACTGCGACAGCTGCTCATATTGTCTTCGAAAACGGCGTAATGGCATTATGCCTTAGTTCTTCCTTTGTAAATGATTCGGCACACTAAAATAAGCTTTGGTTACCTGTTTTATACTCCATGGAGAACGACGTTAAACGCCCTCTACTGGCTATACGCAATGCGCAATCACGCTGCATTTCTAATCATTTGCATATCTCACCGACATGTACCTTCATGCCAAGTTTCGTTTTGATCCCGCAATTGTTTCTTGGTGCGCTAATTTTTTTGTCCATGAGTGTATATGTGTGTGCGTGTATCAGTAAAAAATATATTGATAAAAAATATATACCTGATTATAAATGCAAAATAATCATGTATATAAAGTAAAAATAAATTTAAAAAGTGCAGCGAAAAACCTTTTAAAACGCAAAATTAAAACTAATGAAAAATAATATTAATATGAATAAATAAATAAATAATGTAATTAAAACATTGATTCTTTAAAATGTGTAAGGAAATTGAAATGCGTGTTTATACTAATAATATGGATCCAGTCTAAAGTGGAAGTTTCGTAGTACAAAAATCAGCTGCGTTTTCTGAAATTATAAATCTATCAAATGTAATTGGTGTTGAAGATTTTAACAACGTGCAAACGGTTGAATCGTGCATTGAAGAATTGAGGCTAGAAAGACCTTTGAATAAGGACAATTTAATCAAACTTATGACAGTTTACGATATTAAAGAAGTCGATAATGATGTTCAGCTATTAAATGAATGTTCAACTATTAAAAGATGATTTAATTCTCGAGGGCTTGAAATTTGCTATAAGTATGGAAACTTATCTTACTTATGATCCTATCGTATGGCGTGCATTAAGATTTTAATGTAATCTTAAGTTTTGTTTAGCATTATATTAAGTATTATATACGCAACTTGAAAAACCAAAAAAAAAAAATATGCTAATACCAGACTTTGTAATAACAATAAGTAAATAAATAAATAAAACCAAACAGAGGTAGTTAATAACGAATGAAATTCTTCATTTAATTCTAAGCCGACAGTTGTGCTAGACATATCTGATACATTTACTAATGATATCATTTACGATCCAGTTCATAATAAACGTGCACGCTTTTTAGGAAGTAACGATGAATAATTAGTAGTTTTATTCCTAATATCAACTTGAATTTTTTACGTTGTATGCACATCAAGATTATATTTTCACTGTACAATAATTTTAATTTTTTTTTGTAATAAAAATGAATTTTTTTTTATTTTATAAATCTGTACTATAGATTTCATTATTACTTTTTTGCACGGTTTTTTGGGAAAATATTTAGATATATTTCATCTTACTCGATCTTTTAAAGCTGTGGAACATATCCCCACGTTTACCATATGTCGCATGTTATTTTTCGCACGAATTTTTTTTTTTTTTTTTTGCATGTTTTCTGACGAACTTATCTGCTGTGTAAAAAAAGAGGTTGGGTATATATATATACTCTCTGATTGTAAAAAATACGATGGCCATTCAATTTTTTTTTTTGATATTGTGCCATTCTATTTTCGGGCGTTATTTTGAGCATACTCTATACGAAGGGTTTTCATGATGCACATTGAATTTGTACCATATGAATTATTTAATTCTCATAATTTTATTCTCTTTTGGTATACATTTTGTTTTTTCTTTTCCCTTCCTGAAAAATGACCAGATGTAATTTTCAAAGTTTCTATACAAAGATTTTTCCTCTAATCCCTATGTGATGTCATTATTCATTTATGTACAAAGAATTGTTCCTGTGTTATATATTAAATGAATTTTATCGTTATTTTTTATGTATATATCACAGTAATTACATTATGTTGCAATAAATTCGAGGCAAAAATTTCAATTTGATGATTCCAAATGCCCAGAGACACAATTTAAATTAATTCAAATAACGCTCATGACTATTGTAAAGACAATCAAGCTTTACTCGATAAACGTTCATGGCGAGTGGTGAAAAGCTCCGAAATTTGAACACCAGTTTTAATGCAATCCGCATGACGTGGATAATCGAATAAGATGTGCCATTAACAGCCTATTGTGAAGCTGATGTACATCGTTTATAAAACAAAAACTATAAAGAAGTGAAATGACTACAAGACAAAGCACAAATGCCTTTTCAAAATGATTTAACCTCTTGTTAATGCTTGCTAAAAGACTTTGATAGCAAATCCCACAACAATGGAACGAAATCTCTTTTAATCCTGTTTAGAACATTGTTTATCTCTTCTAAATAGAAAATAGAATCTTTTGTTCCCCTCCCCATACCTCTTGTTCCTACAAGAGCTACTATTTTACTTTTAAACGCATTAAATATGCTATTATCACTAGCTATTTTTTAAAATACAATCCAGGAATTCGACCTTTAATATCTTCCCGGATTTTCTCTTTTAGCCAGCCTTTAATAATGGACTTGAAAGAAATCGTTACAACCTTTAATTTCTCCCTTGTTTCGTTAGCAGAGAAAAATCTGATTTGGGATGCTTGCCAAGAATCGGAAAATCGGAAAAATACATTTTTAAGGCCTTTTTAATGGTTAATTACTCTAATCGCTTTTTACCGCGTTATCTGCGCTGTGTGCGAACCGTTGCAACAATGCAGGAATGGGCTTTATGGGGAAACAAAAGTTTTCTTATTTGAATTTCCAATTATGCAGTGTTTGGCTATTAAATGGTGTTTTTTGTGAAAGGGATTTTCCGTTCGTTTTAGAGAAGAGTTCTTTTTGTTTTTTTACGGATCAAAGTAAACCAATTCGTGCTGATTGTCCGTCTGGCGAGCTTTTCGCATAAACGCCTTAAATATTTAAATAGCAAAGTATTAAACGTAAGAAATGTAACGGTCTTACGTAGCAATATTTTATTGAAGAGCTTAAACAGCACTGCATCATGAAATCTTATCTAAATAACACATTTATCTAAGAAGATATCAATAGTTTTATCATACATATGGTAATTTGGTAGTTATTATATCAAAGTGATATGAAAATAAAAAAGAGACTTTGATACACATTAATATATTTAATGCAAGCAAATCAAATAAAGTTAGTGCTAATTTCAGGGAATTTAAAATATATTAAAAGTTGGCATTTTCAAAAAAAAAATGTCAGAAAACAGCAGATTTTCAAATAATGCATTTTATTACTCATTGTGAAAGGATGGACATAAAAAGATTACGAATAGTCAACAAACACGTAAAGAATATTTTAAAAAAATGTGATCCTGCAATTTAATGCATTATTAAACACCTCGAAATGCTTCATAAATATAATGAAGTGTAATTATGACTATATTCTCTCAAGAAGAAGAAAACTTTTTAATCCTTTGCTTTTGGTAATCATTTTCTAAATTTTAGTTAATCAGTCTCGTGGCTTATGCTAGAAATTGTTTTAAGAAAAATGCATCTAAAGTCCATAAAATATTTTTCTTTCAATTATTTCTTTTGCTTAAAGAAAAAGAAGATAATAAAAGAAATTGACTCATTCTATTTCTCTGCTGTAAATAAATTTTTTTTTTCATTTTAAATGTATTAATTTAATTGATTTATTCACCTTTTTTACTGCCACCAGTTATATTTTTGAATTTTGAACTTGTTATCAGATATGATTTTGAAATAATAGATGAATTTAATTTTTCTTAAAATTTAAATTCAAAGTTTCCGAATTCATTAAAGTTTTCATTAGATTTCAATCCTTAGCTTGAAGTTATAAATTTATCCAATTTCTTTAATGAATTAAACAATATCAGAGAACAAAAATTGGATGCAATTTTACAAGTTAAATTTCTGCAAAAAAATTGAATCTGCGAAATAATATCAAATAATTTTGTTCAATTTTTATTAACACCTTTATAACATTTCGGGTTTCTTTATTAAATGTGTAAATGTATAACTGTAACGAAATATAACATGAAACACTTTTAAAATAATTAAGACAAAAATAGCCAAGAGAATAAAACCCAAATAGGTAAATAAATAACCAAAACTCAAAATAAAAAATGCTTATAAAAATCAAATAAAAATATACTGAAATAATTACATTATCTACAATTAAAAGCTCTAACATCCTAAATAATCATAAAAATCTTTTTAAGAGTAAAAATATTTGAAACGAAACAAAGTAATATAAAAGTCAAATTTTAGAAAAATGGGGATAGTGTAACAAATATTATTCCTTGATTTAGAATGGAATAATATATGTTTATACCGGCAATTACAGATCTAACAATCGCATTTTATTGAATAACGGTATAAAAAGATAGGAATAAACCAAAAATCTAAAATTAGGAAATTCAACAATAATAAAAGAGATAGAAAGTAAACATGATATATAATTAATTGCAAAATATTAAAGAACACTTAATCAATCATCTAAATTATTTTGGAAACAATAAAAAATGTTCACTAAAAGTTGTTATATTAATTAAATCAATAATTATAACATAAAAATAAGCAAACTAAACCATATTGAAAAATAAAATACTTACCAGACTTGTTAGTATAACTATAAAATGTTAAAACATTTAATCATGATAACATATATATATATATATATATATATATATATATATATATATATATATATATATATACATTTCATGACTTTTCTCTTTTTAGATTAAACATAACAAAAGTTTTATCAACGCGAGATATTAATGAATCATCTAATTACAGTAATATGAAAACTACATTTAGAGGGAAAATTAAAACTAGTTACTTAAAAGTATTCAAATACTACATTGGTCTTAAGGAACGTAACCATTACTGAAACATACATGATAGAAAACACGGAAATAAGAGAGCAATGTCAAAAAAGAGGATAAGGTAATTTAAAATTTTGCTTCATGCTTGGAACTGAGATTTGTGGTTAAAATAATTTTAAGGATCCAAATATCTCATTCCGCTAATTACTTTATAAGGTATTTGTACAAACCATAAAATTCAAAAACGATATCCAAATTCCAAAAGATTAAGAAATTAAACATTAAGTAATTAAGTAATTAAACAACAGAAATTAAAAATAAAGAATGAAAAAAAAACTAAATTAGAGATAAAACATATTTTAGCTAACTTAAAATAATCCATTAAATTACATATATACAAGTTATAATATAAGAAACATAAATAAGTTCTAAAATCCTTTGCTTAGTTCATTCATCTGTTCTCTTTAAAAATTTAAATTCTTTAAATTTTAAAATATATTAAGATACATGTATTTATAATAAAATGTAATCCTAAAAGATAATCAAATCGTCTATCTACAAATCAGGTCTTCATCTATAGGTGAAAGTTCAAATAAAATAATTTTTTCATTCATAAATACCTAAAATTGTTCAGGTATTAATTATTTATATGAAAATAGACCAATATTTATTTTATTTAATAATTAAAGCTTTTAAATGAGCATTTAAGAATAATATGAAAGTTTGATTTATGTATAATACAATTCAAGAGAATATTTTTAAAGGAAGAAATATGTATGCAACTATTACAAAAAGATATTTTTACTATCATGAAAATAATTCTGTCTTCTAGCCTAGTTATTACAACTAAATTTAATATCTATATCCATATATTCTTTGTCATATATATATATATATATATATATATATATATATATATATATATATATATATTCCACACATTTGATTTGAATATTTCAGTGCGACCTCTAGAGGTCAAAGTGATGCCTCGTCGCAGACCAGTTTCAGTGGGATGGATCGCTCAGCTAACTTGTGAGGCAAGGGGTGCTCGACCTCAGGCAGTCCTCACTTGGTGGAGAGAGGGAAAAGAAGTCGAAGGTACAACTGAAACAGTTCTCGAAGACGGTAATCTCACCATGAGCACTTATGCCTTCACTCCCAGATCAGACGACAATGGGAAGTCAGTGACATGTAAGGCTTCTCATTCTACTTTGGAAATGGAGCCGATTTCAGACACGATCAACTTGAATGTACATTGTGAGTATATTGTTGATAATTTATGATGTTAATAATATTTTATTAAAAGTAAAATTGATTTTTCAGATTAAATAATATTTGTAAGACATTTAAAGTAACTTCACATCTTTTATATTCAATTTTCTTTCAAGGATTAAATAGAAGTTATAGTGTCCTTTTAAATGCAATTAATATGCTATATTTCATTAGAAAACAGTCATGTATGTGTTTGAGGATCAACTAGATTTTACCTTCATTTTTATTGTAAAGATTTATTTCAGGAACTTTTTGTCATTATTTATTATTTAATAAAAGTTCTTTGAATTCTTTTGTCTAGATTTAGTCACTGTTAAGCCTTTTTCTAGAGTTAAAATCTTATAGTCGATAATAATTCAACACTGAGTTTAAGTCATTGAAGAGTAATTTAAGAGGACTCAGGGAGAGAGAGAGAGATTGATTTTGATAGAAAAACATTTTTCAAGCCATTTTGTTAAATTAAAATTAATTCTGAGGCATTTTCATAAAGTGCTTAATCGTTTCATCAGAAATTTCATTGGTCCTAACGATACAGTACTCATGCGGTACATGGAATGAACATGTTTCTCTTCGAAATAAGAAAACAGGAAACTATAAATTAATGTATTTTGCACAAACGTTTTTAACAATATTACCTGTGAGGGATCCCTGCGTTTTCGCTTTTCCAAACTTTCTGTTCCGGCTACATAGATCTGGTGTAAATAACTTCATATGATATCACAGACAAGGAGTTTAACAGTTTGTAACCCTCAGTAGAGTTCTTGTGGATCATTATATTTATCCATGTGTTTATTCTTCATTAAAGAAAATAATACAGAAATATTTTTATAAAACTTTGTTAAGTTTTGTTTTAAAATTTCCGCCTAGCGAAAAACGGGTACTTCATTTTGAATGAACATGAAATAGAAAGAAGAAATTGATAAAAATTGCAATTTTTGATTCCAGCACCTGCAAGAAATGAAGAATATTAAAAAAATTATAATTACCGCAATCCTTAAGGTAAATTATCTTGACTTTGGCTGTCCCTTTGCAAGCTTTACCTTTCATGTTCTTTCTAAAGCCTAATTGCCTCCTTTTTGAACTAACATTAGAGTCGCGTAGTAAGGATTGTGTTCAATATTAGCTCAATATGAAAACTAGATGAAACAATCCAACGCGGTAGTCACATTTACTCAAATAACTATCAAATATTAATCCCACATTCGTTCAGAAGCGTGTGGTTAACATAAAGTAAGCGTTCACTACATTTTTTCAGTTCAACATGTATCTAAATAGACCATAATTCGCAAAAAAGAATTCTAAAATTAAAAATGCCGTAGGATCTTCTTAATCCAAACGTAATTATCGTAATACAACGTGAAATAACGTGTTCAATAGGTAGTTTATTCGTATTTTGTTTTCAAGTGGCCATTTTTCTTACTTTCATTCATTTATTTTAAGTAGGTTTTTAATAATATTTCAAAAACTCATTAATTAATCATATCAAGGTAAATCAGGAGAATTTCCAACTCATTCGAAATCAAAGTAAAAAGTTTGATTTCTTTGAGGGATTATTTCAATTAAGTACCATAAACTTAAAGTGCATTTATCTAACGAAAGAGAAACCACTTCATACTGAAAAACGACTCCCAATACATTTCATTCTTAAGGAAACGATCGCAATGATTCGGCATTATCGTATTAAGCCAAACGAAAGTCATTTACGAAAGAAAGGTGTCGTAAAAGCACATTCCGGACTTTAAAATACTGGTTTTATATCAAATTGAATCGACATGTTTTACCAATAAAAATTGTACTTTTCACATTATTTTTTTTTTTTTGCAATGAACTCCAGTGCAGACGTTCCTCACCGCGAAAAGTTTTATGGTTCAATGTTATACGTACCATAATCCATCCTTTGTAGAAAGTTTTCGTTATTCTTTGGAGACCAGAAGAAAAGGACAAGATATATTCGATGTCTCACACTCTGCCCAAGAACTTTTAGTTCCATTCCATAAAAATGCATTATAAAAATGGCGCTCTATTTTTTGGCAATTTCTGTCGCGGCTGCTCAAAAACCATCCGCGGAGATAGGAAAATATCCTTTACAGAATAAAAGTAAAAGTGCAATTCATGCATTCCGGAAAATATCTTTTGCTCTCTTGGAGAGATGGATATATATATTCTTCTTTTATTATTTATTTATTCCTTTCTTGTTCAGCTGTGCAATTCAAACATGTCTAGTTCGCAGTATTGCCGAGTTGGGCGCTGTAGTAGCATCCACTCCGGTTAGCTTTGGTAAAGCCGTTTTATGGGGTATAAGAAACCACCAGGAACGAAACGCAATCCAGAATCCTAGCAAAACAGGAATTTTTATGCTCGTTTTGTGTCCCATTTCTAAACAGATATTCGAAGGGGCATAAAATGTTTCCGTTTTGTTGTTTTTTGAACATTTTTTTTTTTTTTTTGCTTGGTCTTGTTCGGGTTTCTTTATGAAGCCGCAGGGTTTCGAATGAAATAAATAGAAAATGTCGTAAACCATTTGCTCTTATTATTTATTCCAAAAGCTAAACTTACCGTTATGGAATATTTGGTGATACATTTGAATATTTCCTTTAAAATTCCATGTGGAAAGTTACGAGAGTGTGAGACTCGGTTCCTTCTAGCAAATGCATTATGCATATGGAATGTATATTATTCATTAAACTTTAATGCAATTTTATGAAAAGGATTTATCAGACTCGATTGAGGAAATAAAAATGAAGACTGAAGCGATAAAAATATTTGGGTTGATACTTCGCTTTGAAATTTATATTAAATTAATCCACAGCTCATAAAAATTTCAGAATATTTTTTCTTACGTTGGAGTGAGTATTTGAAATATATTATGTATTATACTTATTGAAAGAAAGTTAAAGATTTGTCTGTTTTAAAACTGTAAGTTAACAATAAAACATCAAATGCTAAAAATCAATTTAGATGCTAATAGAATGTATTAAATAGATAAAAATCAATGCAGTGTGGAATTGAAAGCTCTATTCCCAGTCAGTACGAAATGAGAATAAGAAATTGTCATATTTTTTAAAAAGCATGCATTAAAGAAATGGTGTTTTTATACACATTTCTTACTATACTTAAGTCGTGTGAATATATATTAGAAAATAATTATTCTTATAGGAACTAAACTCATCTTATAAAATGTAAAATGTTGGCACTCTTGATGGAGTAGACACTTAAGAAAATGTAATTGAACGCTAAAAGTTGGAGGAAAATGCAAGTACAGATATTTTTATCTTAATGTAACACGTGTGTTTACTATTTTAACATTTAATATTTTAATTTTATATTAATCATATTCTCATAAAAATGCATTTACGGAATCAATGATAATCCCTGTCTTTTTAAAAAGAAGATTTAAAAAATGCAAAATATGATAAAATTTTAATTTCCTTAATAGTTACACTTTCTTTAAAAGAAGAGCTTTCCTTTTGAATTCAAAGTTTCACACCATATAACATCTTACTGGCGTGGGTGTATATTTTAACAGCAGGCAGGAAATGAAATCTCAGAACTGTTTATCTTTAATACTGACACCGTTTACCAAGTTTCCTTCTTCAGAAAAATACACAAACAATAAATATGTCAATGTCAACCGCAAGAGCACGTTTGAACCGATGCTGTCAAATAAATATCTTCTCGTGAGTAGAAGCCTTATTCCCAAACATGCAGAGGCTCTGATTAATTCTCCAATACATTGCTCGAGAAAAATGATAGAAAAGACACAACTCTGGTTTATATAAGAGTTTTGGAAAAAAGTTATAACAGTTTTTTCATGAAAAAATATGTTATGGGCAGTAATGGTTTATTTTCTTTCAATAGTAGAGGTATAGTTATAACTTGAAAATTTTTTAAATTAAAGAAAATATTTGAATATATGGGAAATTATATCATGTTTATTTTAATTTTGTTACACATTCTTATTTCTGTTAATTGTTGAATTATAAAAAATTTAATAGGGTGATTAATTCGAAATTCGATCCTACGTCTCTCTTAGTTATAAAAAGAATTATAGTTCAAAACATTCACACATATACTATGATCAATTTTTCTCTAACACATTTATTTGAATCATCTTAAAGCACCTTTACATTTCAAAAGTAAATATGTAACATTAATAAGTAAATGCTTTTATTCTATTCTAAATGTGAAGATCTCAACAATGATTTATATCCTTTTTATTCATTATTAGTAAAAAGGAGAAAGGTCATAGTAGACATTAAGTATGTTAGATGATGTTAAGTATCTATACATATATTTTAAGTTATAAAGTAATATTTACGATGAATAATATGCATTTCATTTTGAAGTTATTAAAATAACCTTGTAACTACGTATATTAAATTAACATACGTAGAAATATTTATAATGACACATATGCATTTTGTTTTCAAGTTTTTAAAATGTCCTCCTGGAATAATAATTTACAATTATCTCTTATATTCTAAATTATCTGCATCTCAATAATACTTTAACTGTACACAAACCTGACAATTTAAAGCATTTTAACCGTTTCATTTTTTTAAAACATATACATCATATATTTATTTAAAGTTTGTAAAAAATGATCATTTTTATACAATTATATTAATTTACAAATATGCCACTTAACAATAGGTTTATAAAGACAGTTAATTAATGGTCAAACTATGCAATAATTATTCAAGAAATCGTAACAATTTTCTTTAAATTAAAAAGCACAGGAGTGAAGAAAGTTTTTCTTCTAAATAAAATAATAGATAGTCTTCTTCTTTACAATTTTATTCCATTAGAGCTATATCGCGAACAATTTCTCTGAAGCAGACCACACATATTCAATTTTCTCACAAAATAACGCTTCATATTTTTAATACATATATAATTTGAAGGTAGAAACAATTTTTTTAAAAAATATGAAAAATTAAATGCAATTTAAATATTTAAAAGCTTAAATATATTTCTTTTAAGAAATAATTTGACAATTGTTTTGTGTGTATATATTTCTGTAATGAGATAAAAGAGAGGTTTAATGAAGTGTATACACTAAAAATCGGAGATAGTTTTCCAACACTTGATTTAGCTTCAGGTTATTGGCACATTACAATTCATGATGATGATACTAAAATATTAACTTTCGCAATAATCTTTAGTTTATTTGAATGGATAAAATTACTTTTTTACTTAAAAATGTTTCTCCAATATTTTAAAAAAAGTCCAAAATTTTTTTATATAAATCTAGAGTTGATTTAGATAGAAATTACTTTAATGAGTTGATAATATTCTCCTCTTCTGAAGTAGAATATGCCAAACATTTGCAAAGAATATCTGAAATTTGTGAAAGTAAACATTATGTTAACGAAATTAAAATGTAGCATTTCACACAAAATAAAATTACTTTCTTGAATTAAGAAAAAAAAAATCAGACCTGATTACTCCAGGTGATAAAAAGTAAGTGTAAAAGAAATGCAAAGATTTTTAGATTCAGGTAATATACCTCACAAATGTATTGAAATTTATGCTACTCTTAGAAATCCATTAAGAAATTATGTAACAAAATATGCTCATTGGCAATGGACTAAAAATGTCACATAAAAATCTGTATTACACTTACTTCATCCTAATATACCTACGAATTTGTCGGTTTATGCTTCTAAAACTGTACCGAATGTGATTTGAAATCACCAAATGTCTCTAATAACTTCCTTCCTAGTTATGTATTCTAGAAATTTAGACAATATGGAAAAATTAAGAAATTAAAAATGCTTACCAATTTTTTATTCATTAGATAAATTCTTTCATTATTTACATGGAAATTTTTTTATAATTCATTCATATCATGCAGCCCCTATTTGGCTTAAAAATATTAAAAATTTAAGAGATAGATTAGTTCGATGCTCATTAAAATTAAGAGAGCTTGACTAGGAAATCATACATCAAAAAGTAATACTACTGTTGAAGCTGGCATGTTACCGACGCATCTTATTTCACACTATATTCAACACATACCTCATTTATTAGACGTTGAAGAAACTAAAAGTAAAAAATGAAACTATTATTAATGGTAAATATTAGAAAGCGAACGATGTTTTAATTTTGAAAAAGAAATATTTCTTTAAAACTGTTGTTTATATGTCATTAAGGTTAAAAGTAATACAAAATACTCTTCATAAATTTTCCCATCCTGAAATTCAAAAAATATTTCATTTAATTACACGTGCATATTATTTGTCTGATATTAGTCAAGATAGTTCAAAATTAGTAAAGCCTTTTGCTGTATGTAAATTATTAAGAAAAAAGAAGGAAAAAGTGTGGATAGTTATAAGTTGCTTCTCCAATCACTAAATCATTTGAATGCACATTATTTGACACACTTGGTGGTTTTAACTATTGAAATTATAATTGACCATGTCACTACATATATTTAAGCTTTAAGACAGAAAATTGAAATAACAGAAACTTATTAAAATTATTCACAATACGTGTTTCGGATTCAAACTCATCAAAAATTATTAACTGATAGACATGTCTGTTTTACTGCTTCAAAATTTAAAAATGTTTCTTAGAACTCATAATACGTTAAACATTTACCACTTCTCATCATCCTCATTTTAATGGGAAAGTTAAAAAAATCATGGAATCCCTAATCATTCTAGTTTATTATATAAAGTAAATACAGCTGCATCTTCTTCTAAAATACATAGGTCTAAAATTCTTATTGATGTAAATCATGAATGCAGCAATGCTTCTCTTACTATAACTAAATTTACTCCTTCAAATTTAATGTAAGGTACTCTTTCTCTTATATCTCCATTCGTGTGAGATTCCTATTATCCTCCATTTGAAGAAACACGTAAATTAGCATACGAGAAAACTACTGAAAATCATAAGAAATTTTCATATATATTTCTAGTTTCAACCTACTTTCTCTTTTTAACGTCCAACCAATATCTCACGAATCACGCTACAAATGTCACTCCAGTTGTAGAACCCTTTTCCACATAATTGCGCGTGTTTTGTATTATTATAAGCCCCTTTTAATCACTGAATTAACAAATTATTAACAAGTTATCTAATTATTTTTAATATAAGTTACTAAATGCATTCCTTTTGTAAATAAATTTTTTTCAAAAAAAATGAAATAATAATTCTAAAAAGTAAAAAAAAAAAAATAACGTTGTGGAAGTATAATATTAAGAAATATGTATATGTATAAATATTCATATAATCTAGTATATAAGTTAATAATACGCAACCCAAATATAACAATATGAAGTTTGACTATAACAATGAATGTAAAAACGAAACTAATAATTTAAAACTATTCAGTTACTACAACAGTCTTAGTAAACATACAAACCACCAACACCTACAAAACATAAATCGAGAGAAAATAAAATTAAAACAGTAAACTTAAAAAATGAAGATGCTGTAATTCAAAATGCTGTTTCAGACTTATGACTGAGAATGCGGGTTAATACAATGTATATATCAAGGAGCCATCTCCTCACACTTAGTATAATTTCTTAATAAAAAGTGGTAAAAACACCAATACGCTCAAAAGTCTTCATTCAAAGAAGTACTTAGACAAAAGATTGAAAATTCTCGTTCACATTTTTTCATTAATTTGAAAGACATTCAAATACTATTTAGCAGTACATATAATTTTAAACAATCATATATTCACTTGTTTATCTGAATGAATAAAAACAATAATTTAATTTATTTAGCAGTATTTTAGTTTATAATGATAAAGGTCGAGATGCTTTTAATGGTATTTAAGTATATATTAATCAGATATATCATTAAGTAATATTATTTTGAAATCCAAACCCATTTATTTAAGCTTAGCTTCTTTGAAAGAGGAATGCAGTTAATGCGGTGTATAAGAAATAAATGTTAAATTTAAAATGATTTTAATCATTTTTAAATATTTAGCAGACAAACATTGATAATCTCCGATCATACTTTCGCTCCAGTTATATGTTAGAAATTTAATCAGCTTTGTAGTAATTGCAATACTGGGTAAAAATGCTTTCCATACTAAATAGAATGAAATTTTCGCATTCGTTGATTTTTAGAAAAGCCTTTTCAGTTCTCTAACCAATGGACTATTACAATTTATATTCTATTATCAAGTTTTCATCATTTTCATTCATCATTCAAGTTTTCATCATTTGTGTTTTGTACGAATCGTTTAGTGAAAAACGGTATTATGGTAGAAATTTTAAATTTTTAACTGTAATATGTAACTATAGATTAACATTAAGTTCACAAAATTATGATCTCAGTATCACCAAACCCATTTCCAATATCATACGTATCAAATATGATTACTGTATAAGGAAAGGGTAGCTCTATAGATTAGGGCAACTACTTGGTAGTTGCATATTGAATTGTACTACAGATTACTTTAAGGAGAACAGATATTGAAACCCTTTCCGTTCCGAAAACTTGGTGCAAACCAAATATTAGTTGAGACCTAAGCAAGTGGTACCTTAGATTCTGCTTTGCTATAATGTTATTTTCTATCCTCCAAACTTTACTATAACATGCTTATCACCACTCATCATATCCATATGTAGTATTCTGATGACCAACTCATAGAAAAAGGCATACACCCTTTCATGATATCACATAATCTTAACGCTGAAACTATTCTCCCCTTTAGATTTTGCGCATTCTGTGCTATATGGCTTGGATATCTTATTACTCAAAGAGCCTTACTATACTCACTTGCATCTGAATATACTATTCATTTGGACCTTGTTGGCTGTTTTCGTCCAAATTCTAAGGACTACTGGGATTTATCTACTTTACCTATTAACCTCTTGCGAGATTTCAAGATTTGGACTGTCAACGCTTAAAGAAATTACTTATTTATTTTTACAGCTACCTTTCCCACACCTCACCTAATCTACTACGAGTTTGGATTAAGAGTCCAGAGAAAATTTTCAAAATACACCACAACGACAAGGATACACATACACAACCAGTTTCGATGCATTAGTGCACAAGCTGGATTGTCTCTGCTTGAACCGTTTCATTCACACCTTCACACAACTTTCTCGCCCACAAACACTAGCTCCCTCTATTTACATACCTAGGGTAAGTGCCTCCTTCTTAGCACAGGCGGGAAGAGCCACAGCATTTCATGGACAAGCACTCTACTCTCTGTGCTAGGAACCGCCTGGTATCCTAGAGATTTGGGGAGACCGAAACGTCAGGTGTAGGCGATCTCTGATCCACAAAGCTCGAAGAGAGTCCTTCCTATGTTTAAATTCTGAAATGAGCTACTCCTTCTTTACTTTATAGGGGAGGGCCAATGGTTAGACTATGGCTAGTAGTGCTCATCACTATAACAGCCATACTGGGTATAACTATGTGTTCTCAATGTCACTCGACACAAGACTGAACACATAAGATATGCGCAAATCCTAAGATAATAAGATATGCAGCTCTTTGGGCTAAACATCAGAGTTACATACTATACCATCATCTAACATAACTTGCCATTTCACGTCTAGGAATAACATTTTTGATTCAATACCTAAGAAGAGCGTCCCCTTATCATAACTTGAGAAGAATGGTCTTGGCTGATAACTGCGCACGAGTAGGTAGTGTCTCTCACCTTTAGCACAACCTCTGATTTTAACACCCAAGGAGAATACGACTTGCCCCCTCACGAAACTGAGTCTAAACAATTATGTCTGTGTCACTTTAAGTAAGAACAAAGCTGATGTTTAACACTCGAGATGAATGCACCCTCCCACTACATCTGAACTTCGGACGGGCTGGCTTTGGTTCACCACAAGGCGTGGTTAACTTAAGACCACTAATAAGAATAAAAACAAATAGTGGCTGTCTATCGGTTGACAGATTAACTAGAAACCATAATCTTGTAAGCTTTTAATCTCTGTATGTGTTTTAAAGTAAAACATGACTTCGGCCTTTACCATTCTTAGAATTGCAATTAAATAAGAATATTTAAATTGAAAATTGATTGGATGAACAAAATAAGATGTAAATTTGGAAGTTAGGAAAGGGATGGTTTATATTTGTGCAACCTATCGATGGTTTTGCTACTAATCAGAGTGGTAAGAATAAAAGAACGGCTTCTGCTGGTTTTAAAATCACCATCCTCTTAAAAAGTGACTGTATGCTATTGTGATTTGTATTTATGCATATAATTTGTTAGTGTTTCTATTAAGTGTGCTATTGCATTTTGTTCTAGGTTTGAATATTTACAAATTTAAGAAAGGAATTGGATGTTTCTAGTCCTTTTAATTTTAGGATCAGGGTTGTAATTTGGAATGTTATCAATAGGGAAATGCTATCAACATTTTGAAGATTTGCTGAAATTTGATAAGCTGCTGTCTACAGAATATAATACAGCTTCAAGATATTTACTTGGCAAAATGACAAAGAATGAGAAACCATCTTGGAATTTATTCTCGACATTTGACCCGTATTTAAAACTATCAATATCACTATTCTTGACTCTTGTTTAAAAATAAATTTTAAAAAAAATTCAATTTTAGAAATGTTCTGCTCATTAGAGAAATAAAATTTCCAATAAAACATCATTAATTGCATTTTTTCTGAGATGTTAATAAATTCTTAATCAGTTCAACCTTTCCAATCAATCTCCGTATAAGACTTAAAAGCTAAGGGAAAAGAATAAATCTTTAATAATCAAACATTCTGAACTGTCTACCATCTGTTATTCAACTGAATTCCACCTCCTTTTCCACTAAGAAGATCTCAGTCACTCGTCACCGCTTAAACACACATCAGCTTACCGATCGACATCGTTTTAAAGTCTGTTGACTCACTTCCCGAAAGCTCCTTGGAGGAAAAAAGACATAAAAGGGAGAAAACAAGCAAGCGGCCCTCGACCAAGCGTAAAAAGAACTATTTGGTAAATACAAGATCGTTGCTCCAGAACTTTTCCACAAGGACACTTTCATTTCCTTGTATGCACAGCACAGAGGAATTGCTGGTTAAAATCCATCTAACGCTTTTCCAAGGGGGGCACATTCCAGGAATAGGGATTAGGTCTCTGGTGAATCCCCTCCCACATTCCTTCTTTTTTTTGCTTGTAACTTTTGGGATTTTCTTTCATTCAAAGTCACGCACTTCCGCGTAAAGAAGTTATACGGAATCCTGAGCGGGATGCTGAATATGTGTTCGTGGTAGTTCATTTTTAACACGTAGTAGGAAAAAACACGTTAAAAGTAACTGAAAAATATATTCTTTAAAAGAGTGAAGATGGAATATAGATTCCGAAACTTTAGTCACAAGTTTTAGATCAACATTGCACAGGAAAAGTTTCGAAATAAGTCATTCTGAAAAAAATAACATTTTTAAGTATATATTATGAATAGTATTGGTTATTTATAAAACATTATAGTTGATGTATTGATAGAATAGTTATGCATTTGATAAAAAACACTCATAGTGAAAAAAACTCAAAACCAGACACAAAAAATGTATATTGGAACATCATTACCGTTTAATGTAGTTACTTTTATTGATTATTTGTATACCTATACTTTTAATATGAATGTATAACTCATGTGAGAAATGATACGATATGATAGATATACATTAGCTATACAGACAATATAGTTATCTAAATATAAATAGAGTCATCATGTGTAAATTTAGGTTGTTTATATGCGATTTAAGGGTGGTGATATTTTTTTTTTGAATCGAATACTACCATTTGAGGAATGATGTCATATAAATATGTGTTACGCAAAGGGCTTAAGAGTCGTTTATGATAAAAAGCTTTTGATTGTATCATAAACACAAACAACGCTTATGATATTTTTATCATTAAGTTTTCCTTGCGTGAGATTTTCATTAATATTTTAATATAATTATTAAAAGTTATTATTTAACTTTTTGCCTGATTCAATTTGTTTTTTCCCATCAATTGTAGTTTTATTTTAAATGTAGTTTCGATAGATACTTTTATAAATATCAAATTTTTAAAATGCTCTTCATAATTCTTAATTCTTTTAATGAGAATGTAAAATAATTTAATTTATATTTTAAAATTTAGGACCTTAAGTCTAGGATATTAATGTCATCTTTGGTTATTTAATATACTAGGTAAACATTCCGTATGCAGATGAGAATTCAGTGATACAGTAGGACATCAAGGAAAATATTCAAACTGTTATTTTACGAACTACGTTTTATAAGTAGACGATTTTATGATCATTGAAGTTTTTTTAAACTATTATATACAGTTGCAACTTTAAACGAAGGAACAAGACTATAACAATCACCAAAAGAAAATTACTATAGTGTTTTTCCCTTTATTCATTAAAAGAAAACCAATGTTTTTACTTTTCTTCCAGATTTTTCCCAATGAGTGTACACTTAATGTCAATGCAATGAAATTCGTAATTATGAGGGTGTTAATTCTGTAAAATAAATTTATTGAAGATAAAATTGCCTTATTTTTTGATGTTTTGTGTAGCATTAATTTGAAATCTATCACACTAGCACTTATTCTAAATTAATTCTAACTTTGGAACTACGTTAGTTTTTTCACTAAAAGTTATCATTCGTCTTTACTTCTATATTAAAATAACACTTCAGCTGCAATTTTAAATAATTCATGTATCAGTTTTGTTGTGTCAATGCGTCCATTTTAAATATTAAATGTGTCAACTTTGATAATTATCATTTTTTAAATATGTTTTGAAGCATTAGCCCTATGTTCAAATTCAAAAAGAGATCGATGGGAATGAATTTATTCTGAAGTTATAGAAATCCAACTAGAATTTAGGCTTGTTTTAATAGAGTTCACCTCGAATGAATTTTTTAAAAGCATTGAGAATATCTTCAGTTTTTCAGATGAGTACACTATGTTGTCAAATTATATTTCCATTTATAATAATATATATTTAATATAGAGCATCTAGTTACAATTTCTTGAGTAGGGCTCTAATATATAAGAAATTTGAAACGATTTTTTTCAGCAGAAAATGTTCTCTCCTCTTACATAAATAACTGAAAACCTGTAAAATTTATCGATGTTTCATAATTTATTTTCAGATGCTCCACAACTCAGATTAGCTTTGGGCACCAGCAACCAGCACTCTGCTATCAAAGAAGGCAACGATGTATATTTTGAATGTAATATCAAAGCCAATCCACCTGTCACAGAGGTCACGTGGTACTCAGATGATGAGCAGCTTGCAACCAATTTATCTAGGGGCATTCTCGTCAACAACCAATCCCTCATACTACAGAAAGTTGGAAGAGAGAACAGAGGCATGTATCGATGCCAAGCAACGAATTCAGAAGGGGAAGGCGAAAGTGATGTCGTGAAATTAGACATTCAATGTAAGTCTTGCTTTCATGGTATCTTAAGCTTTTAAGGGGCTTATGGTATTTTTTGCTTAAAACATACATTCAGTTCTCGCGTCAGTTTCTTTTAAAGAAATCCTTTATTAAAATTATGTTTTATCTGAACGCTAAAAGACTACGGTTCTTGAATATATTGTTTTTAATATTAATACCCTTGTTTTTTGTGGACTATAAACCTTTCGCTACCAGAGGGAGAAAAAAGAAGTGCTTCTCTGGGTTCGCGGCTTCTTACCGCGGAGTGTCACACTATGCCCAGACGATTTTAGATACTAAGCCTAATTCACGAAAAAAATTCCTCTTAAATCGGCTATTCATTAGAATATTTTGGTTTTTACATATATTATTTAAAATGCATTAAATTTAATATACATGAAGTAAAAAAAAGATTTAAACGAAAATTGTATGTTTTATACATAAAATTACGTAAAAAAATCATATCATTTAAGAAAATACAAAATATACTTACATTTGTTACATAAATTCCATGGTGCAATGATGTACATTACATGGAATATTAAGATATAAAAAAAAGAATCTTATTTAACTGTATGGTATTTTTATAAAAAAAATCTTCAGCTCATAGTCCAACGTCACATGTCATACATACATATTTTGTAAACTTTAGACGCTTCACACAAGATTTTGAGCAATGGGCACATTTTCTTCGTCCTTTTTTCTTTCTTTAAGGGCTATGTTCAGATTTGGATTATTTTCGCTAACATCACTGTGGGATTCATTCAATAATTCACAAATCTGAGTATCAGATAAATACTTTCTTTTCGTCATGACTGTCGCTACAAATAAAAACCGACCGAATGAAACGAACAGCTGAGAGCATTTGCTACCAAAAGCCCTAACCCTCATAAAGGGCCATAAATTCTCATTCGAACTTCTAAGAAACATGCAAGAAAGAAGAAAGCGAACCGAAAGCAAGTGCACCCTTTAAATCATGGCATTACATATAAAGAGTCGCACCGCAACACGTGCTTTTAACAATTACACTCCTCCTGATAGACAGAAGTGAATTCTAACCCCATAATACCAAGGTCAACACTCCAAATAACCTCTATCTATATAGATTTTGTATCGTATCGTAACGCCATATAGTATCGTAACGCCACATATAACATTGAACGTCATATAGTATCGTAACGCCATATAGTAACATGAAAAAAATCAAATAAAACGTTCGGATCAAGCGTATCTAAAGTGATACGCTGGGCACAGGAGAGCAAACGCGAGCATATCTAATATGATACGCTGCGAGTGAACGGGAAAAAAGAAAACATTATATTTAACACAGGGTATTACTGTAACATTTTTCAAGAGTTATTTAGAAAATTCTTTCACTCCAGACGTGTTGTGGAGAGTTTCGTAATTGCCTCCACAGAAACAAGAAATGGAACGTGTTACTCAGTATCTTTATCAGACCTTAAATACTAGAGGTAAGGATGTTTGTTATTTTCAAAATATTTCCACCTGTATTGTTTTTAGAAGAATATTATTCTTAGAGACGAATAGATAGCAGTAACATTTGCATTTCAAAATCGAACTTATTTTTTCCCTGTGTACGAGATGTCAAAGCGTTTTCGAAGAGAAATTTTTTTGGAAAGACCTGAGGATATCTATGAATTATTAGAAGAACTAAGTGATGAAAAGAATTATACTTCTGAAGTTGAATCGGAAAGTAAAGATTATGTTGAAATTCAAAATCACGAATTTATAGATAGCGATAAGGATGAAAATGATGGATTATCTTTTGAGAGTACAGATGAAGGAAAAACAATATAATATTGGGTTGGAGGGAAAGTTCTGTCGTATTTTAAATAGGCAGGTGATTTTTCTTGTAAATAAAAAAAAACATCTGGCTAGTGAGTCATTCGGATTTTTTTTGTTCTTTTAGCTGCTGTATAAT
>BMAW01012964.1:7368-49736 GCA_019974015.1 Nephila pilipes
TACGTGGATGATGGGTTGTGGCCAGTGACACCTCCCTACCTTCAAGATTATATATATATTCTTTCAACAAAATACTTTTTAAGATATTCCTTTCTTATACAGCAAGATAATGAGATTAATAAAAAAAATTATTGAATGCACTTAAAAAAAAAACTGTTAAAATTTAATTCAAAACTTGACTTCTTTTGTTGCTCAAACATACACATATATCAATTAACTGTTAATCATGAAAACATAATAATTACATAAGAAAAATTAATGGTAAATAATATAAATTTTAAAACTAAATCCTTACATTTTTGAAATCAAACATATGTCATTAATTACTTTTAAAAAATAAACTAGACAAATCTTGTACAAAATAGTTATTATACATTACATTCTAAATTTCGACTAAAATTGGAATATTTTTAAGTTCTAGACCTCTTAGGATGTAGGATTAAAAGAAAAAGATTGAGAAGAAGTAGTTAGTTCTCAAGAAGTTGTCAACAAGTTATATATAAATTAACATGATTGCTTCGTTTATTTAAATGATTTCCTGGTCTTTCACCTTAAGATGTAAAACAGAAGCAAACTTCACCTTGAAGTAAAATATATATATATAACATTTAGCATTGTAACAAAAAATGAAATATCATACCAGTTGTAACTAAATATATTTCGAGAGGTTACAAATTATCCAAGCTTATTACATTTTAATTTAAATTCCCTCAAAAGTTACTTCGGATGCTTGTGATTTTCTTCATTACGAAGTAGCTAAATTCCTAAATTATTTTTCTAAATTATTTAGGAATTTAATTCTAAATATTTTTCTAAAATAGCTAAATTATTTTTCTATTTCTAATAGAGTTTTGATCCAATGATTTATTCTTAACTGGAAAATGTAATCCAGTTCAAAATGAAGTTTAGACTTTCATGTGTTCAACAATTAATTTTAAGTCGCTTCTTTTTACTTTTCTACCCTCTTGATTGTATTTGCATTACTTAATTTCTTTTCAAAATATCTCCTTTGTATAACTTGTATTAGTGTTTGATTTTTTTCATTTTATCTGAATGCTTTCTCATTTTTTCAATATTTAATTTTTGGATTATTTTTGGTTACTTTCATATCAGCGTACCAAGTCAAAAAGAGGGAGGCTGGAATCATTAAATTAATTTAACGCTAAATAATTCAATTCTGTTCTGTCTTCAGGCCTTTATATATATATATATATATATATATATATATATATATATATATATATATATATATATATATATATATATATATATATATATATATATATATATATATATATATAGTCTTTTAAAATTTTCAACATTTTTTCTGATGACGTGTCATTGGTAATTATTTCATATTATATCTTGTTTCAGAATGTCTTTTTGATCAATTTTTTAAGTTTAATTAACATTTCTCTTTTTTTATTAGATTTTTAATTTATTTAATAATATTTAAGATATTTAATTATGTGTAATTTAGTTGTTTGCAGTTAAATTGTATATGATTACTATGTTTACCCTCGTTGTTCTGCGGTTGAATTTCTGAATCTGCTTATTTTTGGTGTGTTGTCATATTCTTTAATGTAATTCAATAAAATTTGTGGTTTGATCAGGAATTACATGTATAAACACACATTACTCCATTGCAAAATATGGTACAGCATTAATTACATTATTTCTTTTATTCTAAAATTTTATGCATTCTTATCATTTGGCTTTCTTTTAATATTTTTTGGCTTCATCATAGATAGTGTTAATTTTATGGTTTTTAGGTTTTAAAATTTAGATTTTTTAATTATTTAAGAAAAAAAACTTATCAAATTCGCATAAATATTCATTTTTTTAATGATTTCTTTAAATATTAAGCTTTTTCCATTAATGATATTATTGATTTAATGTATATAGATAGTTATATTTTGTTTGTGAACACAGAAGGACTCGAACTCAAGATTCAAAAAAACGAACTCCATAAACGATATCCTGCCCATAATCACTCGGCTTCCGTGGCCTCTATAAGAGTTCTTTAGAAATTTATAAGTAAAAAATCATGACTTTTTAACGTTCTTAGGATTCTAGTTAGTCAAATAATATATTATCATTTTATTGGAAATTTTATAAAATCATATGAAAATTTCATTTCATATGAACTGAATATTTTCGGAAGCCATCCATTTGAAACGTTGATTGGCCACAATAAATGCCTAGTTTACTTATTGAATTCCCATTTTAAGTATTCATATGCTGAAAAGGCCGCAAATAGATAAATGGTACTGCTTTAAGATAACTTTAAATTTTCTGGGTGTTTTAAGTTATAGAGTACCGAATGCATTAAATATGTTTATATTAATATCAGTAAATCAACAAGAAAGAAAATTTATTTAAAATACTTAACTGTATCAAAATATTTTAACAAATATTCTTTATCTTCTGTATTTACAAATAATTTATGTTTTTAATTTTTATATCTAGCCAATATTTATGCATTAAAAACTTCATTTATGTCTCCAAAGAAATCATTTTCTCATTCGGAAAGCTAAATAACCTGGAAAAATATTTGTTTATATAAGAATTTAATTACACTGAGATTTATTCAATACTCATTTAATGAAAAACACTATAAGATATTTTTAAAAAATTATACAATTTATTATTTTTAAAAAAGAATATTTGGTATGAAGGAATGCGGAATTAATTTAATTCCAATCTTTGAAAAGGCGAATGAAATGAAAGTTTGATTTTTCTGTCATATTTGATAAGGTAATACACGTTAATTAGATTTAAACCAAATTTCACAAAAAGAACATCAAAACGAAAGAAGCCATATTCTTAAAAAGATTCAATTTCAATAGAGAGTGATATTTTAATTAAATTAAGAAGAATTTTCCCGCGATATTCTAAGTTTTATTTTCTTTCCTTTTGGCATTTAGAATTGGATTCGGATTACAGATAAAATTAATCATATTATCTTGACATTCCATTTCGGAAAAAAAAAATGTTTCATCGGATATTAAAGCGGATATTATAACTTTAAACTTTCTGTAATAATTAATTTAAAAGTTAAATTCCTTCATCCTTTCTAAAGCTATTTCAAAAGAACGAAAGTGAAACTTTCTTGAAATAATTTTATGATTTCTTTTTATATTATTTGGATGTCTTATTCAAATATTTACAAGTTTAATCTGAATACTTGGAATAATTTATTAAATGAAGATGCACACTTTTGCTACTAATATAAGTTTTTAAAAAGCATTTCATAAGTTTATTAGTCATTGAAGTTTGAATTGAATAATCAGAAAATCGAGAATTCCTTATTTAATATTAGATATTCTTCATTTTTACTATCCTTTCATAATCTTTATGAGGTAAATATCGGAATTTTTAAACTTCTAACTAAAATACAATTGGAGTCTAGTACTTATTGACTGTTTAGTTAGAAGAACAGATGGCAGAAGAATTAAACAATGAAGCAATCACAACACTAGTTAGTAAATAGCGTCCCAGGCTGAAAATCTACAGGATATTTGTAAGTATTATAAATAGTTAATATTTTGAACTAAAAAGAATCTTAGCTACAGTATTAAAATAAGGATATGTTTTTGCTGGATATGGTTAAATTAGAACGAGGGAATCGGTAAGCGTAGACTTTATTAGTTGATCCTAATTTAGAACTGACGATTTAAATGGGATTCGATAAAAAGTGACCTTATCTATTCCTTAGTGATAAACCAAACATTTTGCTTATGCTTATGTATGTAAAATCTGAGTCTTATACATCTTAACTATTTAAAACAGAAGAAAAGATAACAGTAGAATTAAATAATAAAGGTTGGTCGTCACAACACTAGTTAGTGCCCGAGGTTCACAGTCTACAGAAACGAGGACGGGCACCTCCAGGTGAGCCTCTCAGGCCTGAGCAAACATTAACTTTAGGATTTAATTACATACTCTTGATCTGTTTCATATTTTGCAATAATCCCACTGGAGGCTTAAGAACTAAAATATCATTTGCTCATATTTAATCTTTAGAGACACTTTCCTTAAGCAATCGAAAGTTTCCTTATTGCTTTCCTTTACAAAAGCTCGATAAGAAAAAAGCGAAATTATCATAAATTTCAAAAGGTTAGCTTTCTGGAAAAGTCATTTTTAAGAGCACTTCGATAAACCTGGAGTACTTCCAACGAATATAACAGAAAAAGGTATTCCTTGATATTCAGAGTAGTGCGTTAAACTTTAAAAGAAATAAAAATCTTCCGTAGTAGGGAAAAAAGATTTCAGTATTTTGCCAGCGTAAGAAAGAATAACACTCGCTGTTTCTTGCATAAATTAATCAATCGCAAAAAAAAAAAAAAAAACTTTCATTTTTCCGAAGGTCATAAAGTGAATTACATTTAAATATTCTAGATGAAAGGTACTTTTTATTGCCAAAATTACCTTCGTTAAAGAGAAAAATTAAAAAGAGTAAATTATCGTTCCTTTATATTTTCACACGGGATTAAATTTACGTTATATTGTAAGAATTGTTACACATTTTTATATGCTAAAAATATGAACATATTTTTATTAACTAATAACAATATGCTTGTTTACCTAAATTTAATACGGAATATAAAAAATATGAATTATAATGATTATAAAGTTCAAGGTGTGACTATTAAACAACGAGACTGACGCTGTAAAACATTTTATTTTATTATACTTACATATTATCCCCTTCAAAATACATCCATCCTCTATTCCTACAATTCTCCATGCTAATCTTCCATTGTTCGAAACAGTGCTGGAAGTCTGTCCTTCATATCCTTCTCATGCATTTCTATTTCACAGCTTCACCGAATCAAATCTTTTACCTCTTAATGTAGATTTCACCTTATGAAACAAATATAAGTCGCTTGGTTCAGCATACGGTGAATAAGGCGGTCTGTCTTCCACTGGGACTTGGCTAAAAACCTCTAGACAGACAAGGCGAAATGAGCCAACTCCTTGTCTTGGTGAAGAACTAATGACTTGTCCTTCCATAATTCGGGTTATTTTTTATCTTATTTTTTCATGGAATTCAGCAAGAGTATAAAGGTTGATTAATTGCTCATTCAGGAACCCAGTGAAGTGATCCCATGAATATCAAAAAAAGAAAACAACCATCAATGCTTAGAATTTTGATTTGTTCATTCGAGATTTTTCGACTCTCGGTGAAGATGAGCTCTTCCAGTGGGATAGCGCTTCGTTTCAGGATCCCTAATAAAAAGCCTCGATTCTTAGCCACGTTATTATCCTTTACAATACATTTGGGGCATATTTAATGACATTCAAAGCATCGGTGCAAACATTTTTGCAAGCTTTTGGTCTAAACTTGAGAATTTCAGACATCATTGGGCGCACATTTTTTGCATGTTAAAATTGTTACGTAAAATTCGCCGTACTGAATTCTTCGTCGTTTCATACAGCCTCAGCAATCGAAAAAATACTTGACCGACGGTTATATTGAACTAGATTATCGATTTTTTCGATAATATCATCCGTTTTTAACATGGGAGGCCGACTCAGGCATGAATAATCTTCATCGTCTTCTCGGCCATCTTGAAAACGCTTTAAAGTACTTAAAACACCTACATGCGATAAACATTCATTGACATACACTTCTTTCAATAAATTATTAAGTTCGGTTGTAATTTTTCCAGGTTTCATGTGAAATGTCACAATAATTCGTTGCTCACTCATCATTTTTCCAGCGAAAAAAAAAAAAACTCTAAGGCGAATGAAGGTTACAGCTATACGGATTTGCTTACAGAAGCGAGAGGCATTGTATTTGAAAGATAAGTCTTCACGCTAAACAGCTGTTGGTCGCTGACGTTTAGTGCATGACTTTCTCACCATCTATTTTTGGATAATTTTTAAGGTTTCCCCTCCTGCATCTCTTTTATTGGTTTATTTCTTTTATTCTGTTATCGTAAAAGATTCTTTCTTTATCATTGCGATTCTTTTATGCAAGGGTTTGGGTATGCAGCACCATTTGACTTATTTTTTTCTCATTTCTCTGTCTTCGAAGTATAAATTTGTTATAGCAAATTGGAGCTCCATAGCATATTTATTTCACGATATATAAAATAGAAAGAAAAAAATATTAATAAATTCTCTTAACAGGAAGACCTGGCCTCACCTAAAAAAAATTAGTCTGAATCTCATAAACATGAAGCTGTAGTAAAACTGCGAGTTAAATTGAATCATAAGTTAATTGTGTAGGACTGTATAATTCTTTAACACGCGTATTTTGTCTTGTGAAAAGATGTTTTAATTCCACGTATTCTTAGAGGTGTCAACAAATAGTGAGAATCCAAGAAAAGGAAATCTTATTGTCTTTTTTAACAGGAAGACCTTATCTCATCTGGAAAAAGATTAATCTTAATGTCATAAAAATGGAGCTGTAGCAAAACTACGAGTTAAATGGGCCCCTGAGTTGATGGGGTCTGACTCTATAATTGTTCATTATGCTTACTTTTGATGCTTTTATTCCATGTATTTTTAGAGACTTGTCCGTAAAAATGATAAGCATAAAATCTATTTTAAATTTATTGCAAAATATTTTATCACAGAAAAAAGTTTTAAAACCTATGCATTATATCCCCAATGCCAAGAATCGCACATTTTCTGTTACTTTCCAAACATCACAGCCAGTTTATTGAGGAAGTTTTTGCTTTTGTTACTTTCCGTTTTACCTATGTCTTTACACACCAAAATTTCGAAAAATCTAATGCAACTAAATAAAATAAATTCACTTTCCCATTTCTACAGTTTATAAAAAAATTTCTTTTCCTCAAA
Organism: Nephila pilipes; assembly: GCA_019974015.1. NCBI lineage: Eukaryota > Metazoa > Arthropoda > Arachnida > Araneae > Nephilidae > Nephila > Nephila pilipes. The sequence continues at coordinate 14,182 of BMAW01012964.1, forward strand.
ATATATTTCTTTCATCAGATTAAATAAGTTAGTTTTCATACGTAAGGAAAGTTTTGGATTAACTATCTTTTCAAAGCTACTTAAAATATTCTCATAGATTTTATTTCGTTAGAAACACGCACAGCCATTTTCTGGTCTTTTTCAGTAGATTGATGGAAGAAGTTCTACATGGTAACTCCTTAGTGAGTTAATATAGAGAAATATCATAAGATGCTGAAATAACTTATCTCTTTAGTAGTGGATGACATCTACGTCTTTTGAAATCTATCCGTAAGAGGTAAAAATTCCTCTTAACGATTTTGGAATTGATATATGGAATTTATAGATTATTTCAAAGGAAGGAATTATGCTTGAGTGAAAAAGAAATTTTAGAAATGAATATGCTCTCTTCAACAGATCCAGAAGTTTAACAACAAGTCCGATTGGGACGTGTCTTTTATCGTCTCGCTGATAGGGGCGCCGCAAAAAGCGACCGGTCCCTAGGCTTGTGGAAGGCCTTTTTTTTCCTTCTGAACTTTGAAATGACATTGGAGAATATTTTTGTGACTTGGTGCTTCCTTTGCGTCGCGATTTCTAAATGCACTCTTTACAGAAATAACTTAAAAAGACCAGTGCATATGCTAATAAGTAAAAACTCTTCTCTGTCATTGTTACCATTTTTTTATTTTTTTATTTTATAGACAACATATTTTTGAATCAATAGATGATAGCTCATTCCACGAATGTGCTGTCATCTATTGATTCACCGTGGGAAAAAAAATATTTTATATTTTTTAATATAAAATGTGGGTATATTTTTTTAATTTTGTGTACCATTTGTTGTAAAATATGTATTGCAGTTTAGAAAATATAGAAAATTTTAAAAATCTTGTCATTCATTTATGCTAACCCTGTATATCAATAATCATTTGTAATTAGAATTTAAATTACTAGAAAGAATGGTAAGCTCTACAGTTATGTTTGAAACCAAATAAAATTATTGATGAAAAAATTGCATAAAATGGATGAAACTTCCAAAAAGGGATGTAGTCAATTCGTTTGCTTACATTTTTCAATTCCATTTCTCTTAACTTTTTTTTCTCATACATTCAAAGAATATTTATCAATCGAAAGTTAATAATTCAAAAATATTGCTCTCGAAAAACGAACAAATCGATGCTTTGGTTTGAAGCCCCGAATCCCCGTAATAAATATAGCAGTATTTTTCAAATACAGTACCTTAAAACTGTATATGTGTTCCATGCACATTCCATTATTCTACTTATTTGCCCAAAACTTTATTTTTAAAAAGCAATGCAAATTAATCAATATTAGACTGAACATGTAAATGACTCATTGATATTCGTTAAAAATGATATTAAAATTGATTTCATTCTGTGAGGAAAAATGAAATTTTTTATCGTCACAGGAAAAAAAAACAACATAACGTTATAGCACTATGAATCATACAAGCAATCCTTCATAAAACGAAGTTAAGTTGTTTTGATTACCGGAAACTGTTACCTAAGTTAAAAACATTATTTAGCTATATACTTAATAATGTGAAAGTTCAGTAAAATGTGCTGTATATCTTTGCAAATTAACTGAAATGTGACCATATATGTAAGTGATTCAATCGGATTGTTCATTAAAAAAGAGGAAATATGTTCATTTTGCTTTTAACTTTATTGTCATCGTGAAAAATAACATGATGTTGAAGTACTATGAATCATGTAAGCAATCCTACGAAGTCTATAAGTTTCAGAAAAAAAAAGCGAACAAATTATATAATTGCATCCTTAAAAAGGAAGAAATTTTTTTAAAAAGTAAAAATCAAACTGTATTTCATTGCAAATCAACTGATATTTGACCACACATGTAAATGATTTAATCAACTGATGCAAATGATTCAATCATTTCTGATAAACTACAATTGCGATCGGCTGCTCTAGGTCTGCAGCAGATATATGTTTCCCGGAATTTGTCTTGTGTAATTCAAATTTATTTTAATGAAAATAAGCTGCAGAATTGTAATTGTAAGTTTATCGTTGAAAATAAACAATGAAAAGACCATCAAGTGGTTTTTATTTATGGCACCAAAAACGGCTAGTAAATAATAAGGAATAGATAATCTAAGAGTTATTTATTTTTAAGTTTAAGTATATTTATTTTAATGATTCAATCGGATTGTTCATTAAAAAAGAGGACATTTATTGTTTTTAACTTTATTGTCATCGTGAAAAATAACATGATTCATAAAAGTAATCCTGCTAAGTTTGTAACTGTTTCGGGGGGTCTTAAGAATTATTTAATTACATCAATAAGAATAAGCATTTTTTTTTTAAAAAAAGTAAAAATAGGACTGTACATCATTTCAAATCAACTGATATTTGACCACACATGTAAATGATTCAATCAGATTATTCATTAAAAATGAGGAAATGCATTTTGATTTTAACTTTATAGTCACCGTAAAAAATAACATGACATTGAAGCACTATGAATAATAAATGCATTCCTACAAAATACGAAATCTATAGTAGTTTCAGGAAAAAACTTTCACTTCAAAATTATTTAATTTCATCTCTAAAAATGAGGATTTTTTTAAAAGTAAAAATAGTAATGCATAAAATTTTTAAAATTAGCTTTCAAATGCAAAGTTTTGTCATTTTTTAACTAGAACCGTAGCTGCAACTCTACAACTGAGTTGACACATTGTCTTTGCTGTTTCTGATATCTGAAACTAATTACCGTTTAGAGGATTAAATAACAAACTGTATGAAAATGACAGCGAAGATTACGAAGTCACAAAAGTCTTTTCTGCTTTTCTTTACTTTGAAAGGTTGCTATTAAAGAGTTCGTACCCGAAGGATAAATTTATCATTTTCTAATTTTAAAATTTTGTTGTTTCTGTTTTGTTAACTCAGTATTCTCGAAAGTACACATTTTGTTGATGTCACAGTGTCGTAGATTACATAGGATTTAACTAAACGAAATGTTTTAATAGAAGACAAGCATTTTTAATTTTGCATTAGAATTTTTAAATAATTCTTCATTTTGTGATGGTTCTTAACATTGCTGTATTTTTATATTTAGGTTTGACGCTTCTTAGCATAATATCATTTAAAATTATTTTACATTTGTTCAAAGAAATTTTTTCTTATGGTATGTTTTTAAGATATAAAAATGAATGAAGTAAATTGTATTCATACTTTATCGAAAAGTGTTTTTCTCTCTTCCAAAGCTTATGGATTGAGGTTTCAAAAGTCCTTTCACAATTTTACCTTTAAGGAAAGTAATTAGCTATAAATAATATATTGGTTTCTGTTTTAAATAAGTTTTTACTGATTTCAATATCTTTTTTACCTTTTAATAAAACAATACTTCCTTAAAAATATTTGTTTCGTTTCATTATGATTCTTTTCTAATCTTAACCAAAAATATTTTTTTTTCTCTTTTTAACAGATTTCCAAAATCTCTTCTTTCGAGTGGCAAAAATATTAATAATTTTCTTACTCCAGAAGAAAGCCAAGTGGTCATGACTCGGCGTTTTTTATCGAGTCGTGGGTTCGAACTCTGATGCCACCCTTGTTTGTGTGAAGCACTTTTAATCTGGTTGAAACCCCAAGTCCTCCCAATGAAATGGTGTGGAAGAAATTGAGGTGCCAGCTCAAGTATTGTCCCCGTCTTTTGAACAGGGTTCAAAATTACAAGATCTGTCGCCCTTATGTTACTTCTTTGTGCGATTTCAATAAACAAGCATTTAAAGCTCTAGATACATTTATCTTTAAAGTCATAAAATTAAATACACAAGAACTCTACAAATTTAAGGCTCTAGCCAGAAAACAATACATGAAATTGAAATCGAGACTTCAATTTTGAATAAAAACAGATCTGTACTTTTTCCAATGTTTTTCTAAAAATTTTGTGGCTATAAGACAAGCTCAACTTATCTAACGACAGCTATAAAAGTACTAAATTAAAATAAAAAAAAAGTATTTTTACATGTATATATTATAAGGATAAACTTTTTTAAAAATATAATCTAATCAATTGTTGTCTTATTCTAACGAAAATTATACAGTACAAGTGACTAAGTGTTTTTGAATTTAGATTTTGGTTTATAATTGATTTCTGTCATTTAGGACTTTGGCTATTCTCGATTTTCTTTTCACTAACTTCGGGAACTTTTTGGTATTTTAAATCAACTCTTAGCCAACCCAAGTGAAACGTGATTAGGTAAATTAGATGATAAGAAGTGTAGTGAATTGAATTAGAGATAGTGATAAATAGGTGAAATAAAACTGAAATTGAAAGAGAAAGGAGATAGAGAATATCAACAAGCTGATTGATATTTGTAAACTGGGTTGAATTATCGTAATTAATCCTTTAATTAAGAACAAGCGACTTTTAGTTAGAGTACTAGGTATTGAATTTGTTATAAGCAATACGTGTTTGAATAAAAGTGATTTGGACTGTATTATTTAAATGTATTAAGACTAATGTACTGTATTTAAATGTACTAAGACTGTATTATTTAAATACAAAGTAGGATTAGCTGAATTAAGCGATCTTGCATATTTTGTGATAGATAGCTGTGTTGTCTTTCTCTGATGGATCTTCAGTTTGATTTCTTAAATTATTGTATATTTAATTAGACTTTAAAATGTAAGTGCAGTTAATGAAGGAATTAAATCACATACTTTTAGCAAAAAGATAAATGAATTAATTTCGCTCTTAGCATATGTTCTCTTAATTACATTAAATTGACATAGTTTAGTCTTTTTTACATATAAATGCAATAACATTGAAATCATTAAAGGCCACGTGAACAAAATAGCACAATTTGCAAATCAAACATCATTCACACAAGAATTTCATTGGTCAAAATACCTAACAACATACAATCACATTTCTCAAAAGTAGAACTTGTATGTGTTTGTTCGTGTCATCGGTAATGCGTACTTTTTCACCAGTTATAAATATTATATTTAAAAATATACTTAAAATACGGCTGGTTCGGGTGTTTGTGTCACCAGTAGGAAATATAGGGCTGTTTTCTCCAGTAGGAAATATTAAATTTAGAAATGTATTACAGTTATTTCAACTTGCAACAGATTCTCCTTCGTTTTTCTCTTCATCTAACATTTTTTATCACTTTTTGATGCTATTTAATTTGAGAACATAACGTTGCGAATAAACTGTGATTTATGTAAATCAGCTCTGTTGTATATTGAGAAGTGAGTGAATAGAAAAATGTCAGATAAAGATCTTGCTTATGATAAAACGTTGAAGATCAGCGATATTATAGTGCATACAATATTGGTGCAAGAAAGTTAAATGACCGTCAATTAGATGAAAGTTTACTCGGACCCAGTATATAAGTAATTGTTCCTGACTCAGTTCTGTTGTTATTAAGACAGTTGAAATTTTCAATTATAATGTGTGGTTAAAGGTTTGAATTACTTTTTACTCCACATTCATGATTTATAGTTTATTACTTTTAGATAGAACAAACATAGTTTTAAAATGTTGTTTTCTTACTATTTATTGGCCGGTGACTTAATGAATTTAAATGGTATTCATATTGCCATTGTATGCCTAGTGGTCTTGTCCAGTGTTGGCATTCTTCGAATTATGGGTGCTCGTTAAAGCTGATCTAGGTCCCATGTCCTCCCGTGTCGTGGAGGGAAAGTTTGGAGAGGGATGTGCTAGCATCGCCTATACCCCCGAGTGCCCCCTTGTTATTACATTTACCGTATTGTAAGCCGCCTCTGATAACTTCAAAGTTGTTATGTATACCGACAGTTTATCATCAATATTGCTACAGTTGAATACTTGAAATCAATCGCCCATTATTAATATCAATAAAGAAAAATTAACAATTTCTTTTGATTCTTGCAACTTATTCTGTGTTCGGGCTTACATCGAGGCTGCAGATTCATTAGCAAAACTCACGGTCACTGATGGTGAGCTTCTTTCTGATTCGGAGTTTGGTGATCACCTAGTATTACCAGTATTCGGGTTCAGACCTATGTTCCAAGACCAAATTTGAATTTTTTAAAATTATAATTCAGGTTTTGTAACTCGCTTCTTAACTGGTCATGGTCCCTTCGTTTGTTTCGAATTTATATTCATTTGGTTCTGTTGGAGAGACCTATCACTACGTTTTCTCTCTATTGACTTTTTACAAAAAGTTATTATTTAAATCTTTCTGTAGTTGAAGCAGAACCTATTTGGCGAGATTCGTGTGTCAAAACTCTACTTTACATTTCAAGCTTAAATCCTGTATTGTTACGACTTGTAAAATTACTCAACAAACTTCACAATAAATTAAATTTTTGATTTCGTTTCTGAATATTTTCTTTTTTGCGTATACTTTGTCCCAACGCTGGCCATCGTCGGACAGGCTGCTGATTGTGGGCAAGAATCTAAGTGTCCGTTTTTAGCAGAAAGTTGTGACGTCAATTTGCTAAAGATGCATTCCAAAAGCACGAAGAAAGAAAAATGGAAAGAACTATGACGCCATACTCTGCAAACAAGTTGTAAGCTTTTATTTACTTTTGAATTTCGAAATTATGTGATATCGTATATATCCTTGGTTCAAACCTGTACTGTTATAACTTTCACTTGATTGTTGTAAATAAAATGCTCAAAACGGGGTGATTGTCTCCAGGAGGGCCAGTCTGTTGCTCTAAAACCTTTGGGTGTGCTCGATCGCTTTGGGCACTTAACCAGTATCACCGTGTAACTTCTTAGGGCTTCGTTACTAAAACAATGACATCAGATTGGTGGATCAGATCCTAAGTAGCGATGCAAGGGAGTCACAAACTGTATTAAAATGCAGCTGATGTTTAAACCTGTTTATCAAAACACTTACTTAAATAATTTCTTGTTTTTGAAATACATATAAACAGGTCAGGAAGTAACAGGTCAATTGAAAAGTCCCCGGCCTGACACATAGATGGCTCTACGAGAATTAAATCCATATGTTTTTTAGTTAGCCCTAACCCTCAAAAGATGCGTGTATAAATTTGACAGCTGTCGGATCATTAGTTTGTGAATTATAGCATTTTGAGTGAAGCAACTTTTGTTATTGTGAAAAAAATGGATAAAAAGGAATTTCGCGTGTTGATAAAATATTGCTCTTTGAAGGGAAAAAATACAGTTGAAGCAAACACTTGGCTTGATGCCGAGTTTCCGGACACTGCCCCAGGAAAATCAACCATCAAGGATTGGTATGCTAAGTATAGACGTGGTGAAATGAACACCGAAGACGGTGAACGCAGTGGACTCCCAAAAGAGGTTGTTACCAACGAAAACATTAAAAAAATCCCCATAATGATTTTGAATGACCGTAAATTGAAATTGAATGAAATAGAAGACACTCTAAAGATATCAACTGAACGTGTACTTCATATCATTCACGAATATTTGGGTATAAGAAAGCTCTGTGGAAGGTGGGTGCCGCGCGAGCTCATTTTTGACCAAAAACAACGACGAGTTGATGATTCGGAGCAGTGTTTGAAGAGGATCAAGCGTAATAAACCCGAGGTTTTGCGTCGATATGTGACAATGGATGAAACATGGCTCCATCCTTTCACTCCGAAGTCCAATCGAAAGTCATCCGAGTGGACTGCACACGATGAACCCGCTCCAAAGCGTGGGAAAACGCAACAGTCGGCTGGCAAGATTATGGCGTCTGTATTTTGGGATGCGCATGGAATAATTTTCATTGACTACCTTGAAAAAGGGACCTTCAACAGCGACAATTACATAGTGTTATTGGACCGTTTGAAGGACGAAATCGCCGAAAAACGGCCGCATTTGAAGAAAAAGAAAGTGCTGCTTCACCAAGACAATGCACCGTGTCACAAGTCAGTGAAAACGATGGCAAAAATCCATGAATTGGGCTTCGAATTGCTTCCTCATCCACCGTATTCTCCAGATCCAGCGATTATTTCCTGTTCTCAGATCTCAAAAGAATGCTCGCTGGGAAGAAATTTTCGTCGAATGAAGAGGTGATCGCCGAAACTGAGGCCTATTTTGAAGCAAAGGACAAATCGTACTACAAAAATGGTATCGAAAAGTTGGAGAGTCGCTATAATCAGTGTATCACCCTTGAAGGGAAATATGTTGAATAAAAAAAACTAATTTTGCCAAAAAAATGTGTTTTTACTATGGTAGGCCGGGGACTTTTCAATTGAACTGTTATGATCTTAATTTACAAATTATCATGAATACAAAAAATAACTGAAAGTTTCACATAACTTTTATAATAGTTAGAGCTCCATTTTTATATATATCTCGATTATTTCAAATTATTAATTTGTTTGTCTTTCTTCTGAACATGCTTTAGGGTCCAAATAATTAAATAATGTAATAATACGTCAAAACATTGAAATTGTTTTCTTTATTTTATTAATTTTTCTCAATTTTAATTAAACATTTTAAATTTACCGTTTCTTAAAATTTCAAAAACGCTTCTAATTGCGCCTTTATAAAACAAATTACTTAATGCTTAATTTTGCTTAGCAAAGTTAAATGATTGGAGATAAATAAAAATTTTAATTTCAGAGATTTACGTTTTAATCATTGAGTGAGTGAGTGAATGTAAAGTTTATTGGCGCAAGAGCCAGATATGGCTATGCTGCGCCAAACAAGATTAAACTGTGGTCTAGACGTGAAGTTGAAAAAAAAAAGATAAAAATGGTTGACAAGAAGGAGGGTCGAAAATAGAGAAAGATCGCTAGGTATCCGGGGAGTGCGTCACCCGTGTTTACCAAAGAATTTTAATCACTGAACTAAGTAAAAATGTGTGACAGAAATTAAAATTTTCAATTTGCCTGCCAAACACAGGTAATTTAAAAAAAAGGACTCTTCTTTCAAATTAAAAATTATTATGCTGCGCAGAATTAAGTTTTAATTATCGTATGACATGCAATCGAATACGAATATATTTTGATAAATTCGTTTCCATTACTCATTTAGTAAAAAGATGCTGTTCAAAGCTCCTACTGAAACATCTGTTAATATAGAGCTCACGTCTAATTTACAACATTCGCATTGGCAAAAATTACTCATATTGTAACTTTACAACAAAAAACACTATAAAAGAAAATCATACATTCACGAGTAATTAAATTTTCTATTTTATCATCTTTCTATGTTATATACAAAGAACTTGTCAGAATATTGTGTGTGATTTACTTCAATTATACGAATAAAAACTTCCTTCGTGCTGAATACCACATAGATATAACTTAAAGGTCACTCTCTTCAATCCGTTTAATGGAGGCAAATGCTTTCATATAGTTCTGCTATGTTGAAGATGGTATCCACCGAACCAAAATAGGGAGAGCAATTAGTTTAATCACACGTTTATTCACAGTTTCTACGTGCCAATCACTTATAAACAAATATTTATACAATTTACAAACTATACAAGCTTCCAAACAGCCCATAATACAATTCAACCCGCTTTTGCGGTCAGGAGCAATATATCCAATACAAGAAAAAAACCCGCCTTAAGCGGTCAAGATCCAATAGCATTCTTCGAGTGAGTGAGTGAATGTAAAGTTTATTGGCGCAAGAGCCAGATATGGCTATGCTGCGCCAAACAAGATTAAACTGTGGTCTAGACGTGAAGTTGAAAAAAAGGTAAAAATGATTGACAAGAAAGAGGGTCGAAAATAGAGAAGGATCGCTAGGGTATCCCGGGAGTGCGTCACCCGTGTTTACCAAAGACAGTAAATCCCATGGGAAAGAAAAAGATCACTAAGGTGCCTCGGGGTCATGATGCCCGTACTTACCTGAAGAAGGCAAGTCCCTGAGGTCCCCTGATATAATCCCCAGGGGCAGGGTGACTGGCTATACCCCCAGACGCTGGGTACCCATTTTAGTCGCCTCTTACGACATGCATGAGCTACAGTGAGACTATTCTGTCATCCCCGGTCACCACACGGGTCATAGCATTCTTCGAAATATTACCCATGAACCCGTGCGCTCTCACTCACACGAGACAAGGCGCCTACTGGCGGGATCCGAGTAATTTATTTAAAACATATTCCCCCCGGATGAACGGAGGTTCATCATCTAGAGAGCACACTGTTTCATGAGCAAGAACATATGTATGAACAATTAATGAAAAACATCAAAATAAAATTCATCATAAGTACAAAATAATCAAATAATAATCATATTCAAAATTGATTAAAATTTTTCACACAATAAAGTTATCAGAATAATCCTCGCTTGTTTTTAATTCACCATCAAATACAGTAGGGTCGGTTATGGCAATTTCGATTTCGGAATTCCCAATGTTCAAATCATTTTCCTTTTTATTTATTTGTTCCAAGAGTTCAAGTATTTCCTCAGAATCAGTATCTTCCACCGAAGAACCCAAAATTAATTTTGTTTTCTCTATTTAGTTATACTTCCGCGCAAAGCGGATCTTTTAGCTTTTAATTTTTCAAAAGTATTCATAGTGTTTCCGAAATCGATTTTAAAAATAAATGCAAAATATATTCAAAGATTTACCTTTAACTGGCCACGTAGATTCCCGGGTTTCGGCACCAAATGTTGAAGATGTTATCCACCGAGCCAAAATAGGGAGAGCAGTTAGTTTAATCACAGTTTCTACGTGCCAATCACAGTTTCTCAAAAATATTACCCGTGCGCTCGCACTCACACGAGACAAGGCGCCTCCTGGCGGGATCCGAGTAATTTATTTCCAACATGCTATTCTCGGGGGTGTGCAATAACAACAACAAATGCTTTCAATATATCCTTAATGTTTCAATGATAAGAGTGTGAGAGATTTTTCTCAATAATTATATAACTAATACTACATTTGGAAACTCTTAATCATCTTTTACCATGAAAATATATTTAAAAAAATCTTTTCTGAGTGTTCTTCTCATTATATTTTCTTATCTATGTTTTTTCCATTTATAAAATATATTCTGCTTATATTATTTTCCTCATAGAATCTGACAGATTTATCTATCTGTAATCCTACAAATAAAAAATTATTTCATTTTACAAGCGCCGTGCATAGAGAATGTGGCAGTCGAGCTCTTTTCAGTCGAGTCTTGTTTTCTGTCCTGATTCCACTAAGACCCGTATTCGAGATGATCTGGGGCGAATTTAACCCATCAGGGCAGCGAATTCTCACTTTGGCGGGATGTTTGGAAGCTTGAACAATGGGGTACCAGGTCAGGTGTCGTCCTCGTCACTTAACCAAGGTTCAAATTTTCCAGATCCGTCACTAATAGCCCTTATGTTGTTTCTAAGAGCAAAGTTAATACACTCATTCAATCAACCAATAAAGCCACCGGCAATAATTCCTAAGAAATTTCATATATGAAAAAGATGAATGACACGCTTTTTCAAATATAACAGACAATATCCTATCTTAGTACTTTTAATGTGGGTCATCAACTTCAACTGGGTCAGTTTCATGATGTTCAAATGGGTATCATGTGGTTTTAATTGTTACTAAAAATAACCAAGATACATCTATAAAATTTATCCTTCATATTAGATTTATACTTAGGAGTATATTGTTGTAAAGTAGAGGTATTTGCTTGGTTTCAGGTACCCGTAGAGTGAAGTAACCGCAGAATGGAGAATATAAAGTTTAGTGATCTTCGTAATTCTACATGGACTAAAAAACATTCTACTATTCTACATGGACATTCTAAAGGTCCAGAAATGCTGAAAGAAATAGATAACTATGGATGATGATTAAACAGTAAAGTCTTAAAAATAATAAATGAAACTTGAATTTTCATCTCTATTATTTTTAAAATTAATAAAATTTTACGAAAACTAGAGAGAATAATTAAAACTTTAGATACTGCGAGTTATTTCAATCAACGGCATCCTGAAGATAAACAAACCAACATTGCTAGCTGTTGTTTACATCATGTGAACAAAAATCGATTAATATCCAGAATAAATTTTATCCAGATATTTAATTTATTTCATAATAATAATTAAACCTTTACAAAATCCCTTGTAAAATCCTTTGGACTTTTTTTTTTTGTATTTTTCTATTCTTTTTTTATATTTGGAAGTATTAACAGGAATTAATAAGTTTCTGGAGCTAACAAATAACTCTCATGAATCTTCTATCACCTAATATTATTTATAGATGTTCTCACTCAATATAACGTTCTCTTACTTTCTTCAAATCATTTGAGTAAACATGTTAAGCAATTTGATAGCAACTTTAAAGTACCACTAGATCCACCACGTAGCGAAGCTGATACGTGTTAAATTTGGTTGAGTCCTCCCGTTGTTGTGGTGTGGAAATTTGAAGAGGGAGATTCCACCTCAGGTGCCCTCGTCGTTACTTAACCGGGAGTCAAAATTATGAGGTCTGTCACCAATAGCTCTCGTATTGGCTTTTAGCTTGGCATTAATGAAAAATAAATCATACTAAAAATAATCCTGAAAAAATTTCCACATTCGGGATTGACGTGTTTTAGTTTCGAGACTTTATTCCGTCAAAAGAATGAATTAATGAATGTGAAAACAAAAAGATTCTAAAGATTCTTATGTAACTTGAGAAGATATTGACTGTTGAGTGTATGCTTCAGCTATTTCTGCTTTACATGCTTTTCGATAATAAATTATTCATTTAATTACATTTATCTTATATAATATTCATTACTTTTTTCAAATGTTGATTAGTGTTTTTGCTTTTACTTTGTCAAATCGAACATTTCAAAAAATATCTTATACTCAAATACCTGTTCTATTCTCACAACTGTATATGGCCGCGGTAGCCTAGTGGTCAAGTTCGTGGACTAGCGGCCGGCGGTTTTCGTTCAGTCGCGGGTTCGATCCTTGGCCGCCAAAGACCCGCCGTGTAGCCGGGGCTGATGCACGTTAAATCTGTTCGGGGCCCAAATTCCTCCCGTTGGCGTGGTGTGGATGTTAGGAGAGGGGGTGCCAGCTCAGGTGTCGTCCTCGTCACTTGACCGTGGTTCAAAATTACGACGTCCGTCGCCAATAGCCCTCGTGTTGCTTCTATTGTGACGTTAATAAAAACTAATCTCACAACTGTATGCCTTACTAAATGATTGTTCCACAACATAAAAAAGATTTTTTCTGCCATTTCTTGATTTTTATGTAATTTACTTTTCTTACGCATTATTAAAAACACTCTATACATATCATTTTAAGCTTATATTCAAAGCCAAACCTTAAACATAAAAGTAAAATTTACTGTTATCTTGTACCACTAGCCATTTAAAGCTCACTGAGAAATTTCTCGATTTTGCTGTAAACCCTTACTTGAATCTTTATCTTATACCAACAAAAATACCTCAAATAAACTTATTCGACTAGGAAAAAAAGCGAAGAAATGTTTTCTCCATTTCTGCAATCTTTCAAAAGTTTACTTTTCCAAAATATGTTTTCTTTTAGAGATAAACACTCCCGTTTTCAAATTCCGTATAAACTCAGTTTCGAATTTAACTAACTTTTCATAGAGCTCCTTAATTTCTCATGATGCGACTTACATGGTTATTAAGGATGTAGTACCACTTTTTTGTGTTTTTTTTTTTGTATTGGTTGATGGAAGAACTTTGCGGAACAAGAATTCAGACTGTTACCAGGAAAGATTAGTTGAGGACCGAAGTAGCTAAAAAACTTCGGTAATGGATAATCCCTTGAAATCTGCTCGAAACTGAGAATAAAATCTTTCTTTTAGTGGTTTCAGGAACATTAGATAGAATTGGGAATGAAAAACATTTTAAAGGATTTAGGGGGATGAGGTGTGTTTTGATGGAAAAAAAATACTATCATGTTTAACGTAATGTATCACATAATGCCATGAAATGTTACTTTCAGTTACCTTTAATAAGGAATTTTGTTACAATAAACATTGTATTCATGATTTTTTTGACTAACCTCGAGAACATTCGGTAATTTGAATTACATAAAATCACAATTTCTTTTCAACAAATTAAAACGACTTTAGGTAAATTAGATGAAGATAAGAAGTGTAGTGAATTGAATAAGATATATAGGGATGTATAAGTGAAACAGAACTGAAAGGAAAAAGAAAGGAAATAGAGTACAAAAATAACACCATAGATATTTGTAGATTAGAGTGAAGAATTGTAATTAATTGTTTATGTCGGATGTGAATCTGCTATAATTCAGAAGTGCTGCAATCAAAATGAGTGATTTGGTTAGCAAAGACCTTATTATTAGAATATAGGCAAAGATCAACTTAGTTAAGAAAGTTTCGGATAAAAAAAGTGATCTTGGATATTCTAAATAAACTGTTCTTTCTTTCATTTACGTATCTTCCATTGGAATCCTAAGCTTTTTGCATATTTAATTAGAATTTAAGATTTATGTACAGTAAAATAATGAAGGAAATATGACAAAACATTCATCCCCATCATAATTGACTGAATTGATTCATCCTCATCATAAATCCTTCTCTTGAAGAATCCTCCAAAAAATCATGTCTTTTGCAAGTTCTCCCCAATCACCTTAAAATCTGATTCAACAGAATCAAACCACCATGGTTTGGGTCTTTCCAACTAGTGTAATGGACTCATAAGCAAAAATCTTCTTTACTGGATTTTCCCATCTATTCTTACAATATAAGAAGCCAGTTGATTCGTGTTAATTTAATACATTCGATGACACCAGGCTCATTAAAAATTCTATAAATTTCAGAATTAAAACGTCCGAGGTCATTTTCTTGACGCTACCGAAAATAGTTTTGAGAACCTTTCTCTCAAAACCAATAATTTTGTTTTCTTTATTTTTAGTTAGAAGTCAAGTTTCTGTATGTTTACAAAAAAGATGACTTAGTAAAGTAAAATTTCTTCTTTTCTGGCATGGTAAGTAATAATATTTATTCTTTCTATTGGAAATCAGGTAGTAATAATCAATTATTCAAATGTGGTACGAAATGTAAAATAAATAAATCTATTACACAATATATAAAGTCATACTTTGATGAACTTCAAAACTAGCAATTATCTATATTTAAGTTTTTAACTTAGTTACAACTATTGTCGCCACTCCGTCTGCTTCCAGTAATATGCGCCATTCAGAGAGTTCTAATTTTCGTTTTCAATTACCAATTAAACCCCGTAGAAAAAATGTCATGTTATATATAACTTTACTCGTTTACTTGAAACTGTAACAGATTGCTGCATATCTTAGCAATTTTTGGATAGAAGGCCACATCAGCGTAAACGTCACACTCTAGCAAAATGGCGCAAAAAATTGCACAGAAACACACGTGTGGCATCAACGGGAAAGTAACTTAAAATCTTAATTTACACTTTTTTCGTAACTGATATGACATATCAGTTACGAAAAAATGAATGAAATTACTGAAAAATAAATTATGGATGAGAATTATTGAAAATATACCTATGTTCACGAATATACTTGTGCATTACTCAATAAACAATCCATATACGTAATATTTCGTCCTAGACTATGTTGTAATTAATATCGCAACAACAAAATATTAAATTTAGGGATCGAAGAAAATTTTAAATTTCACTGTTACTAATAAAATTACTCACAGCAAACTGTTCGTCATATAAAACCAACAAAATTTCTTTCTTCACTATCTGATAGATATATATTCACTAGGGCTGATTCTTCAAAAGTCTCATTTTTCGCTATGAGAATGCTAATTTGAATTAGGAATGAATGTAATTGCTCCGAGATACAGCCCAAGAGGTGAAAAAGGCGTATTGGTCCATTCCAGAAAAAGAATATTAAAGGCCCTGAAATTCACAGAAACCAACTGAGTGGTCTTCTGTTTAGAGGAAGCACTAAGGCAATCCAAGCTATTTACAATGACATCTTACAGAATATTTTTATAGGGATACAGTACCTATAATTTAACGAGAATCAGCTTGAAAAGTTTTTTTAGCCCAAATTATTCTTTATACACATTTATTATCTCAAAATCTTTCAGAGCTCTACGATAAAAATATCCGAAGTTGTTATAATTTTTTTTGTGTTCATTGGCATTCACACCTTGACGTCATTTATATCTAGCAGAAGAACCTTTGGTATTTTGCCTATTTAGGACCCCTGTCTACCCGCCATTTTGACTTCATTGACGTTATTTTAAACCTATGGCGTTTTAACTTTAATTCTCATATCTTTACTATTTGATCTATTTGAATGCAATCAAGTGCATTTGAAAAAACAAAAAAATAATGAATGCTTCTACCGAATAACTTTTTTCCTCCGATTTTAAAAAAGATTTTTACCCCTATTTTAATGATTCGCTTATGAGTTTCTTTGGTCTAAAATATTTTTAAATATTTTTAAGAATCCGAGGGAAAAAGTAATTCCGTAAAAGCATTCATTATATTTTGCTCTTTCGCGGATTCACTTTATTGCATTCAAATCGATCAAACAGCAAAAATAGGAGAATTAAAGTCAGAATTCCATAAGAATAGCATTACGTCTACGAATTCAAAATGGTGGGTAGAGGGGAGCCTTAATTAATTATAAATTTTAACAGTGTCAAGTTGATTCGAAACGATGTGAAGAGATTGTACTCTATTCTCACTGTCCCTTTGTATTTACCGACATATTCAGTGCTTGTTCTTTTGATTATTTTTTTATTAAATAATTTTTTAAGCGATTAGCCTTTTTGAAGACTAATTCTTTCTTTTCTATTTACTTTTACATATAATCTTTTGCCTATATAATAATATAGTATTTTATAAGCCTATTACGCCTCGTTCGAAGAGGAAATACAATGCATGTAAATAGAACACTCGAAACTGTTGATGCCTTGAAAATAAAGTTACTAATAATATGCACATTTCAAAGTGCAAAGTGCTAACCTATCTGCAAAAAAAAAAAAAGTTTTCAAAAATAAAAGAAGGAAAATTACGTATAGTCCTGGAGTTTCTTAAACACTATGAACTTAACTGTACTTTTTAAATATAAAATGTGATTACCTAAATTTTATTTACACCAAAATGTTCGCAAACAGAATTTTTATAATATTTGTCGCATTTATTTTTTTTAAAAATTAAAGT
The DNA here is from genome assembly GCA_019974015.1 of Nephila pilipes. Lineage (NCBI taxonomy): Eukaryota > Metazoa > Arthropoda > Arachnida > Araneae > Nephilidae > Nephila > Nephila pilipes. The sequence goes on from BMAW01012964.1 coordinate 31,218, forward strand.
TCGGAAAATTTAAAATTTTAAGTCTAGAAAATATTAATATCCTCTAAACAACTTTATGAAACTTTTATCTAGTGAATTCTAAACACACAGTAATTTTATTTGCTAATTTTATTGCATTTATACACCCTTCATTGTAAATAAACACTTTAAACTAATTTTTCTCAGAACAAAAAAGAATCACTGGTTCTTAAAAATGCTATCTATTGTGTGCTGAATATTTTGATAATTTATCTATCTATCACACATAACAAAAGTTGGTATGCGTTTATAATCAAAGCAATAGTTCATTTTCAAAGAAAATAATTGAATTTAGAATTAAAGCATTTTTAAGGAATTACTAACAAATAAATAACCTTATTATAAACAATAGATGATCCTTATTTATGAACAATTTTTATTTATAAATAAGACTTGTTTTCAACACATCATTTTGTTAATAATTATTTATAATAATAATTATTTATAAACATGTATTTATAAATAATTGTCAATAGATAGTGAGTGAGTGAATGTAAAGTTTATTGGCGCAAGAGCCAGATATGGCTATGCTGCGCCAAACAAGATTAAACTGTGATCTAGACGTGAAGTTGAAAAAAAGATAAGTGGTTGACAAGAAGGAGGGTCAGAAATAGAGAAGGATCGCTAGGGTATCCCGGGAGGGCGTCACCCGTGTTTACCAAAGACAGTAAACCCCATGGGAAAGAAAAAGATCACTAAGGTGCCTCGGGGTCATGATGCCCGTACTTACCTGAAGTAGGTAAGCCCCTGAGGTCCCCTGATATAATCCCTTGGGGCTGGGTACCCATTTTAGTCGCCTTTTACGACATACATGAGCTACAGTGAGACTATTCTGTCATCCCCTGTCACCACACGGGTCTGTCAATAGATAAGATTATTAATAAACAATTCTTATTTATAATTAAAAATCACTTATAAACAATTGTTATTTATAAATATCAAAATTATTTAATAACAACTTTTATTTATAAATTGATAACTATAATAAGCAATACAATTTCATATTTTTCTAATAAATGCATAGGTTATCCATGACTTTCTTACATAAATAAGACTATGCAAAAAGGATTCGTTAAAAATGCACCTACCTATGTTAACAGAGTTCTTCGGTTGGCACCACTGGACATTCATTTTACCTTTTCTTTCCAAATCATTAAGAAAAAACATAAATTATACTTTTCAGACATCCTTAAATCTTTTTAACAACAATCCACCAAAAAAACAAACAACAATCCACCAAAGAAACTAACAACAATCTACCTTATGAAACAAATAGCAATTCTTGATCTAAAAAAAAAGAATAAAGAACATGTGACAAACGCAAATTTCTTTTCAAATTATATGCATCAGGGTTACCTTAACCTAAATCGCCACATTTTAATCGCTATCGCATCGAAAAGTCGCTACAGTCGCCAAGGAACACCCGATTCTGAATTTCATCCGAGATTTCTTTTATGAATTTCAATCATATTATCTTGAAATCCATAACAACTTTTGTTGCGTTTGACAAATTTATAAATCAAATTTCGTGAGTGAGAGTCGATTATTGTAGGAATAGTAACATTTTAAAAATGCCTTATAAATTTTGAAAAAAATTTAAAAATTAAATTGTTTGCTTTTGGTGGTATTTTGAGTGTATATCCTATTTTATATACAACGTTCACAAAGGTTAAAAGTAAAAAACTTATCAAAACCATTATCAAAGATTTATATTTAATCCTACCGTGTCCCCTGAAACGCACGTTAGAGCCTCATCGGAAAAAAACAATACCGCTAAAAGTTTAAGTTTTAAAAACGCGTAAACGTCTCTTTGTTTATTCCGGAAATTACAGTAAATCGAACTGGATCCATAATCTATAAAATTTAAAGTTTGGAATCAGATGCACGACTCGGATATTGGCATAACAATTTAGAAGATGTTCAATGTTATGAATTGCATTGCCAATAGTCATTGTGTGTCTCTAGTAAGAATTATATCAAACTAAATGAGTCGGGTAATCGATACAGTAGTTAGTTTCAAAGAGGTTATCGTTAACTATAGGGGTATTTTTCTACATTTTTCTCTTAATAAGCCCTTAAATGCTAATAAAATTTAACAAAGGTATTTGGAAATCGTAGAAGGTAGGTTTAATGATTCTGTGTTAATGTTTTGCTTTTGTTCAAGCAGATAACACGCAGGTTCAAGACAAAGTTATACAATAAACTTAGCAAATTTTTACGACAGAAATTATTGCTGCATACTTAAAACTTGATTTAACTCGCGTAATTATAAATAGTCTCATTGTAAAAGTATTTTATTCGTGTTAAAAAGTCGATTACTTAAACTTAACTTTTTTGAACAAACCCTAAAATGAATGGATTCAAAGAAGCTAATATAAAGGTAATTTAAAAAAAAAAAAAGAACACTCAACTGTGCTAATCAATTGACAGGTATTCTTTAAGACAGCCAAATCAAACTCGCGGCCTACAACGAATGTTTTGCCAGGAAGAGCTTTGTATGTAGTAAGAAAGATGTTCTTTTCTTTTTCAATTCTCTTCGAAGGATAAGAATTGAAAATAATTAAACATGATCCTTATCACTGAAAAAATAGAATAAATATTTATTAATCAAAGTAAGAAAAAAAATCAAAGCTATAAAAATTAATAAAAAAAATTTACCTCCTAAAACAATTATTCTACAAGATTTTATTTTCTTATAACCCCTCTTGTTATAATAACTGTATAGTGAATGCTACAAGAGTTGGGTTTGCAAATAGATTTCCATGGCGAAATCTACTTCATACTGATCACGGTAGCATAAAGTGCATTTACTTACCCTTTTGCTGTAGTGAATCTAATGTTGCATAGGTGGCACAGAACTATGTCGAATAATCCATAAGATCCGAGAGCACTGCGAAATAATTCACTTGTAAACTTTTTGTTAAAGAAAATGCATTTATTAAAGTAAACATTTTAATTTAGATGCATCAAGGTAATGCTGCCCCATTCTAGCTACATGGTAAGTGATGATAAAAATATTGAGAAATATAATAAAAGTTTGAAAAAATTAATAAATTTGTTGGGTAATTTTACGAGCCGTAAGTATACAGGATTTAAGCTTAGAATGTAAGTAGGGATTTTCACACACGGACCTCAGCCAAATAGGTTTCGCTTCAATAACAGGACATTTTAAATAAAAATCTCTGGTAAAAGGGCAAGAGAAAACGTAGTGGTCAGCATCTCCAACAAAGCCACAGAGACATAAATTTGTACTTTTTAAATTAAAACGATTTAAATAAGAAATGAAGGGACCATGACCGGTTAAGAAGCGTGTAATAAAACTAGAATTTGTATAAAAACTCAAATTTGGTCTAGGAATATATGACTGAACCCGTTATTACAAGTTGACCTCCCAGTCAGAAAGAAGCTTATTTTTTAAGGTCATAACTATATGAGACTGAGGGGCAGGGACATTCATTTTCTCACCATAAGTGATAGCGAGCTTTGCAAAGAAATCGGCAATTTTGTTACAATAATCTCCGACGTGGGCCCAAACCCAGTGTAAGTTGTAAAAATCAGAATAAGTTGTTAATTTTTCTCTAATGGTATTGATAAAAGCCGATTTATTTCTAGTACTCTGCAATAGCAATATAGAGGATAAACTGTCGAAGTAAACAGAAACTTTAAAGTTATGAGAGACGGCCCACAAAACGGCAAATCCGATTGCTGAAAGCTCGGCCTGAAAAACTGAATTATAAAAATTAAGTTTGAACATGTAGACTCTGTTTAGGACACCCCGGTGGAAGACACACACGGCGAACCCAGTTTCGGACCCGATCCTTGATCCGTCGGTGTAAATCTCCCACTCGAAGGGTCCCGAAAATTTGTTAAGAAAAAGAATTCGTTTTTCAGGACGAACAGTTCTCAATGAGATATTTGAATCAAAAGGGATATTATTAATTAGGTGAAAAAAGTTTAGATTATGCCGCCTCCAAATTTGGTACTTAAGAAAATGAAATTTTATGGTCAGATGAATAGGGGAACGCCAGCAATCACCTGCAAAGAAGAAGTGGGAGATGTCCTATAGGCCTTGGTAATTTTTAAAAGGTAAATTCTCTGAATAGAGTTTAGCTTAGTAATTTGCGAGGAGTTTAGGTCACCACTCCAAACCCCCGCACCATAGACAATAATAGGTTCTATAACGCATAAGTACCACAGTTTATAATTTTTGAAATTGAAATAACAAATCCTAGACTAGATCAAATGACGAAGACGAAACCTGAGCTGGCACCCTCCTCTCCTAATTTTTACACTACGCCAACTGGAGGACTTTGAGCCCCGACAGATTTAATAACGTGCATCAGCTCCGGCTACAATGCGAATCTTTAGTAGCATCGAGGCTCGTACCCACAACTCAACGAAAACTGCTAACCGCGAGTTCGTAGCCTTATCCACTAGATCCTTCGTAGTGTCATTTATTAAGAAGAATTAGAACTGATTGATTATATTAATTTAGATTTGTGATGTACAACAACAAGCAGCAGTGGCGTCTTCTAGTGACCAGGCAAAACAAGAAGGAATGTTTCGGTGAAATCCAAGAAAGGTAAGAGTTTAGTGACATTTAGGGACCATTTAGTGACATTCCGTCTTTTTTATTTTCATTGTTCAGTTTACACGCATTTATTTTAGATAATAAATTTAGTAAACGTCAAATAATAAAATAAATTATTAAAACTAATTAGTGAATAAATTCAATTTGATTCGACGTTCCCTTTCGTTCTTAAAATTTAAGGTATAAAAAATTGTGTTACGCAAAGTGGGAAGTTTGACCCATGTTCAAAAAATTCGTTTTTTACCGGTGTTACAGTTTTATGTTTAATTTGCGCATTCGCCAAACGTCTAGGCCGCTCCAGTGGCCTTAAAGCAGGAGCTTTAAAGTAATCAGAGTTTTACTATTTCGCTTAGAAGAAAGATGGAATCTCGGCGCTCTGCAGAAAGAAGATAAGATGTTGTTTTGCTATTGGCTGGTTGTAAAGTGTCTGGTCTGCTATTTGCTTAGACTTAACAACTTATGAAGTAATACATCCAAAATATTCATAACATTATATTTTTTATTAATTTCTCAAAACGTGTCGGTCAGAAAATTAAAATTTTATTTAAATATGTTATCGTACCAATCAATTATTTATCTAAAAATTTCTTTTGATATAGATAATTATATCAAAGATGGAACAGAATGGATGGTTAGAAATTAGAGTAATTTATATTCTATTTAGGATGAGCAATTCGACTACTATCGGGATTATTAGAACTATCAGACTCAGAAGCATTAGATTACTAATTAGCTTTTATTAAATACGGAGGCTCTCCTGCGTTGGGTAGGAATTGCTCGGACAGAACTTGGTTTTTCTCAGCACTTTAGTGCCAAATTTTAACAATACTATCAAAACTTTCAGAGTTATTGAGAAAAAAACGGCAATTATTGTTAAAAACTCCCAATGGATGAACTGAATCTTTCCTAGGCTCAATCATTTTTCCTGTTCTTAATTGCTTACTTCGTCGCATTTTCAGGCACACGATTATTGACAGTTCCCATTTATTGTTTATCATTTGTTTTGTATTTTCAAAGTTTTATCACATCTTGTGGATATAGTGATTAGCATTCCAAAGTTTGTATTTCATCGCCATGTTGAATAAAAGTGTAGTAGTGTGAAAGAAAGACGTATTAAAATTCCGTTGAACCAAATATTCATTTTTTCATGTCAAACAAAAATGCTGCTTCAAATTATGTAATAACAAAGCAGAGTATACCAATCTATTTGTGAATATATTCAAAAAGAACCACCTACAACTTTGGATATCGTGCAACCATATTTTAATATACTTTTTTTCTGATATTTTTCAACTTTAGATTCATTTTTCTTAAAACAGGAAATTTTAGCTTCCACTCAAGATTTCTCAGGAATTGTTAAGTATATCAATGTATAATTTGATGTAATAAGTTTCCTAATGACTTACACATCGCTTCTTGGACAAATTATCATAAAAAAAAATTTTATAAGATTTTTATTTGATTTTTCCCTTAAAATTTCATAGTTTCCTAAATAATTATATTTAAAACATTTTGTTTAATTCTTTAAAAGAGTATGTATAACTTCAAATCTGAATATTGCTAAATCACATCACTTTTATAAATTTTGAACAATGTGGTACCTCACAATCCTGCACGGAGTAAAATATTGATTCTCTTAAATTTGAAAAACTATCCAATTTATACTACTTTTTTATAACATTTTAAAGATTACTTGAAAATATGAGAACTAGTATAAATACATATATGCATTTTACTGTGAACATTTCAAGTTTCTGCTTCGTTTTATTATTATTAAGTTATTTGAAAAATTATATTTTTCATTTACGCAGTTAAGAATCCTGAGATCCATAAAAACATTCTGACCTTTGATAGAATCCTGTATTTTTGAAGTTACTACAATTTATTACTCAGAAATTAATTTCTTAATGAGTAAGATACTTCGATTTTTAATTCGATTTTACTTAGTTAACAAATTCAAATTAATTGGTCAGCTAAGCGTTTAGGTGACAGAAGACGTTCAAAACACAATTTTTTTGTCAAGATATCAATGTTTTTGGTCTCGAATTACTATTCAATCATTAATCTTTTTAAATCTGGCTGAATTTTGTTTCCATCTTATTCAAAAGCAAAGTTTACAGCTGTATTAATATTACTTGTTCATGAATTTCTCTGAACGGAAGGGCTCTAAAAATTATCTTTTCATTACTTTAAAACACAATATCTCAAAATGTTATGCATCTATATACCTATTTTAATTATATATATTTCCTCTACTTATACATAGAATGGACTGTTTCTGCGATTCTATATTGAGTAGAACGGATTTATTTATATTGCAATAAAGTGAAAATTATATTTACTTTTAAAGAAAATTTTAGTGCTCAGAACTCAAACTTCTATAACTTTCTACGTAAGGACTATATTATCAAAACAATAGTCTATTTTCTAGATAATGTTATATTCTCTATTATGTTCGATTTACAAATTGTCAATATATTTATTTTCTTTTGAGTTTGCTATGTTTAGCCGTAAGTCTTAATATTTACTTATATTTGTGTAAAATACCATTTTTACAGGAATACTATACACTAACAAAGCTTTTCTTCGTTGTTTTTCTAATAATGAAATCCCATAAAGTTATAGGCAAAGTGTGCGGAGGCAAAATTTACGTTAATTCAAAAAGCCTTTCAAAGGTGAAGCACTACCTTAAAATTTCTGAGGCTCAATGCCCTCACGTTAGGATGGTGTGAAAATTCGAAGAGTAGCTTGCCTACGCAGGTGTCGTCTTCGTCACTTAGCCGAGGCTCAAACTTACGAGGTTATTCGCCTCTTGCCCTCGTCTTTCATTTCAGAACGACATTAATGAACAATACGTCGAAAACCGGAAACTCGTTTTCGTATTATTAATTATTTCCCGCAGCTTAAATTTCTGCATAAAAAATTTCTTTCAAAAAAGACGTTATCGAGTAAATTTAAAATAAGTACCACAGTCTGAAAGGAAACGATATACTGTATGAAAATGCATGATTTCATATTCATTATACTTTCAATCCAATGGATTACATCAATTAATTTTCCGAAATTTAAACGTATCAGTGAAATGAATTATTATCTTTTTTTAGTGCTCATCTTGATGTGCCGTACAATTAATTATCCATACCTAATGGTTCCCGTGAAAGGAGATTTGTGTTAAGGCTATATACAAGATGAATTCTAAATGAGATTATAATCAATTTACTCTATTTCGACCGAAGAGTTATACGAGTAGTTAAGAGGCGGGTTCAAAAAGTACTTGCATTTGAAGACCGACGCATCATTAAAGTAAATTATTATTACCATTGGGTGGTGTCATCTGTTAAACGGAGCTGAAACTAATTTGAAATCGAATTACAAGTTAGTTTTGATTAGGTAGATATTTACTGCCCAATGAAAATTTTATTGCTACTACGTCGAGCTGTTGAAGCGACTTGGATTCCTCATTATGTACCGGAAACCAAGCAACAATCAAAACAGTGGGTTGCTTCATGTGAATATGTTACAAAGAAGACGAGGATGGTCTCATAGATAACCGATCAGTTTCGATCTCTTACGAGAACCATTTCTTCGAATTTCTAAGGTCTTATTGAAGAACCCTCTCGCTTGGGTTTGAAGGTTAGTTACATTTCGAAAACCAAAGATAATTGTAGTTTGAAAGTTAATTATCTATACCTTATATTAGAGTTTTTCAATTTAAGCGAAATGACTTGCTCATTTTATATAAATGTGTAAAAGGAGCAACATTAAAATTTGTTATAAGAAGTTTTCTATTGCTTATGTTTTGTTTAATATTTTTGCTGTTTTTTTGAACAAATATTACTAAAAGTGATATTACAAGCAAATGTCAGAATTCTGAACCCCTTTCAAATGCCGATGACGACCGTATGTAGACTCTATTATTCCGCAAAAATCCTTTGATCTAATTTGGATACAAACATAAGATAGTACTCGGTTGTCTGAGCGTTTCAAACATGCGAGGTCATGTGGCTTGCCTCAGCTCTAAAGTGAATGGTTTTTTGAAACTTTTTAAGTATATTTCAGGTTTTTTTTGCAAGAGCAATGTGATTGTGATTGCTGATTAACGTCATACTGAGAAGCAACACGAAGTGTATTGGTGGCGGACCTCGTAATTTTTAGATTAGGTCAAATGACGAGGACAACACCTGAGCTGGAACCTCCCTCTCTAGACTTCTAAGCCACGACAACGGGACCTCGACCATATTCAACATGCTTCAGCTCCATTAAACAACATATCTTTTGTGGCATCTACTCTATGGCAACATTTCGTGTCCGATACCATAACGATTAGGATACCGTGGTCACTCAGCAAAAGAAAACGATAGTAGGATCAGAATGTTTTCGAAATCATGGTATATTGTCACGATGTCGTTGGCTATAGGGAAAATTTCTCCTTCTCTTGATTTCAGCACTACTGTGGAAGGGACGAAGTCGCATATCAACCATTTCCGTTAAGTCCAGTAACAGTTACAACTTATTTATGACAAAGCGATGTTTGTATTCGTAAGATTTTGAAATATCATTTTCAGAAAAGCATTCCAACATCACTTTCTGCATTTTGCAGAAGAAATCTCCATTGAGATGCCGAGGAAAGGACAAGGAAATGATAACAATGAAACAAATAGTCTCATAAGCGTTTCGCCAAAGTCTGAACCATTGAAGATGATAACGTAATTAAAATAGGCCATTGTATTTCAAAATAGATTTCATTAGTTCATAACAATGCTCTCAATGAGCCTCATATCTTTGTCAGCGAGTACTAACAAATTCTATGATACATCAAAGAAACTACTTACCGGAATACGTCTTGAGTACATCCTAACTCTAGCTTTAATATGTCTCAATTCTGTCGCTTTTATATGACTTGATTATATTTATTCCTTCCACTTATAAAGTTTACTTAATTTGCATCATCACCGTTTTGTTTAAAAAGAGAGAACGTTAAGTCCAATTGAATTTATTCAATAATTAGTTTTAATAATTTAATTATTAAAACTAATATGTTCAGGACCTGAGTTTTATTTCTTATCAACCGATATTTCATGTTGCTTAATTTTATGTTAAATTATTCTCACTATATAATATAATGAAAAGCAAGTTGAAAAAATTATAAAATCTGTAAATAAAAAGAAAAATAAAGATCTAAAACATAAACAAAAAGAATTATCAATTTCTAAGTCATAAATAAAAAGAAATATTATTATCTAAACCATAAATAAAAAAGGAGAGAAATGTTATACATACTTAAATAAAGAAATAAATTTAAAAAAAATCTATGAGTAAGAATCTATTATACTTTTTTAAATTTTAGTTACCAGATGTAAAGTTCATTAAGTCGAATTTCATCTTCCGTGATCCTGCACAATACCCTTATCAATATTAAGGGTGAAATAACGTATCATTTGATAGGAAACATTGCTTTATTTCGTGCAAACCGAATTTTCGTGTTAAGAATCTTCGTGATAAATGTTTATCATGGCATAATATAAATATATATTATCAGAATAATATTAATATTTAGTTCAGAAACTTTAGTTTTGGTATGGTTTGATTTTATTAACCACATCTGTTTATGACAGAAAAATAAAAAGACTATATCTCCAAGATTGAAGAATGTCATCAAAGGCTATCGGACCAGTGAACTGAATGATGTTAGTGTTTCTTTCAGTGCAAGAACAGTCAGGAGAAGATTTACAGATGTTAGACTAAGAGGTAGAATTCCACACAAAAAAGCCTAATTTAAATTTACAGCAGCTCAAAAAACGATTACAGAGGACAAAGGAACACATTAATTTGACAGATGATCAGTGGTCACAAGTTATATGGAGTGATGAAACAAAGATATCATTATTCGGTAGTGATGGTTGGAAATATGCAAGACGTAGAATAGAAGAGATGCATCCTGACTGCATTCAGGTAATTGAAGAACCCACTTAGAGTTATGATTTGGTCACGCATGTCAGCAGATGTTTCTGGTCGATTTCGTGTCAACGACGGGACACCGAATGCCAGAAAATATATTGATACTATTCTAGAACCAAAACTCCTACGTTTCAACAATGATCTCTTTCCAAACAATGCTTCATTTATTTTTCAGCGGGATTTTGCTCCCTGCCACGGAACAAAAGTATTGAAAGAATGATTTCGTACAAAGAGCAGGGAATGGTTATCCTTACCAAGAAACAGTCCTGACCTCAATCATATCGAAAACTTGGGCACCTTTTGAAAACTCTGAACCGAATGAAGCACCCATCAAATAAAAGGGAACTAATTGAGGTTATAATTGTTTTCTGACATCATGTAATAACGAAAGAAGAGCTTAAAACTATCGTTAGCACAATGAAACATCAATGTGAAGCTGAAATAAAAAAAAATAAGGATTACCCTACTAAGTACCGATAACTCACTGCAATCATCAGTATCTAATTTATATCGATAATTATTGCTGCGTAACTCTTTTTGTAATGCAAATATTTGAATTTTGTTTCTTTATTGAATTCAGTATTAAATTTTCTTTAAAACGATATACAGGACTTTGTATTCTGTGAAATATTACGTTTTCTACACGCATACAAAGTTCAAAAACATAAAAATTTTCAAAAGTGTCCATGATTTTGGCCACCACTGTGTGTGTACGTGCGTGTGTGTGTAATGATTTCCCATAAAACTAACCACTTTCTTAATTTATCGAATATTTTGATCACCATAGTAAAATATCCGTTGTTATTTTGTGGTCCATTCCTTTCAATCTTTTTATGCTATCACCTGATATACGTGATGGCTTAGATCACCATTTATCACGTTCTGAACTAACAAAGAAACTCCCTTCTAAATTCTCAGACTCCACAAAAATGCTTAAAGACCGCTGCATTGCTACCATGAGTGATCTATACAATATTTACTTTTACTTCCTTGGAAAAACAAACAGGGAAAGTTTTCTGTAAATTCATTCTTAATTATTTGTTCGGTCGGACCTGTGTTATGTCCCGCCACTGATTAACTTTCCCCTCTCGAGTGATATTAATAAATTCATAATTCAATGAATTAAAGTTTGTTTATTGTACGACGACTTAAATTACATGTGATTATAAGTTAAATACTTTTGATGTACTGAATTATTATTTGTTATATATATATATATATATATATATATATATATATATATATATATATAATACATAAATAAAACACTACTACAGTACTTTTTAAAATTTTGGTAACAGATTTAAGGATCATTATAAACTTAAATTCCTCGAGTTTGATCTCTCTGAAACAATGATGTAATGATGTTAATGATATATCAAGCTCTCTGCTTGGAAAAATTTCCATTAAGCAGATAATAGAGAAAGCCATCTTAAGAACAGAAATATTAGAAACCAACATCGATAAAAATGTTTGCTTAAAAATGGGGCTCATCTTTTTTTTTTTTTTTTTTTTTTGCACATATACGAAAAACAAATTAACTCAACTGCTTATTTCTTTCATTTATGGAAATATACCTTTGTTGTGATAGCTATCCGAAGACCTTTTGCATCAAATATATCATCCTTCATTTTGTTCCAATTGAATTCAGCCCTGAGCATTAGAAATTTTTCCTCAAAGCACCTAAGTAATAATTTACATATAACATACACAAAAAATGTGTTTTATATATTTCAGGCTAAATCTGAATTTCGATAGCCTAATCATCATGTGTTTTCAAATGCAAATGCATATCATTAGAGAACTACGCGATTCTTTATTTGTGCTCCCAAACTTTAATTACTGATAGGCTCGGAGGGATTTGATTCTTTTCAATGGAATCAGACATTTAACATCAAACGTTACTTTTTATTTCCCTTAATAAAGATCCCTAAGAAATGCGATGTATTCAGAGTGGATAGTAAATTAGGAAAAAGAGTGAGCAAATTTCAAAATTCTTTTTAATGTTACAAGTTGAATGTAATTGAATTTGTAATTATGAATTAATTAATAGGTTGCATGTTATATGAATTAAATATCCTACTTCTGATAATTTAGTGGTCATTATGCGACATAAGACACGAAAAAGGTTGTATGTATTTAGTAACATTTAATGAATGAGAAAAATGTTGCTAACGATCCTTTCTTACTGTTTGGACCTATTTTGTGTTTTATATCTATTTGTATTTTTGTGTGTATTCAATGTCTTTACTTCATTAGTATTTTTGTAGTGTCTTTGGTTTATATGTGTGTGTTGCTATTCCCACGCCATCAACCCAGAATTTATCCGTTGCATATTGGCAACATCCTTGTGTTTGGGACGAGGAACTGGGTTTGGCGGGAGACGCAATTAGTTGATTAGTATCAGTGTTAGTATACTAGTTCGCCGCACAAGTATAGCTGCTGGCAATCGTTATAATAAATTTATAGTGTAGTAGTATTAGTGTATGAGTTCGCCGCACAAGTATAGCTGCTGTAGATGTATTGCCACGAGATGCACAGGCACCAGATGAAGAAAGCAGGCAACTGGAGGTACTGGCCCCTTCAGAAAAGTTCTGTTGAGCAGGCATGTTTGTTTTCTCATGTGAAGACAGCCCAATCACTTTGGGATTCTGATACCAAAGAGCACATTTAGGTGATAGTATAGGAGCAGGTTCAATGCCCCTACTATTCTCATTCTTAGAAGAATCAAGAGCTCGAGCAGGTCATTTAATCAGAGTCTCATCATTATAAGTAGAGTTTATATTATTGTCTACCACATTTGAGTTATCACGTGAAGCAGGACTGGAAGCATGTGGATAAACAATGCTGTTATCACAGGATAAGCTGATTTGTTAAGAATTAAATTGGTGAGAAGCATTACCTTTAATATTCATTTTATCCAACACTGCCCAACCAAAAATAGTGTTCTGAGCAGTTGGTTCTTTAACAGATCTAATTATTTGTTCTGACGACAAACAACTAAAGAAATAATTCACTAAATCAATCTTTTTTGGAATAGAAAATTTGACATTGGCAAGCTTGGTTGAACCTAAATAATTTAAGTCCTTTACATCGACTTGCTCTGTAGGTAAATTACTCGTCACTTTGTTTAAAATAAATGCATCTATCTGCAAATTTTTTTTTTTATCTAATCCGTATTTAGGAATTACAGCTGATTCAGAAGAGCCAAGCCCTTTAACACTGATGCAAGCATTAGTTCTTTCTATACACTGTTTGTTTACTAACGACTCGGAAATGGAAGTGGCTGCAGAGCCACTATCCAATAGAACAGCGCAATCATGACCTGTTGCAGTAGGCTGAAACGAAAAGTCTTCACCTTGAACTGTGTTGCAAGGAATTAATTCGGTTTCCCTCGGAGTTAGTTCATTTATGATAGGTTTTGAAAGAAGACTTCACAATTGATGAATTGTTTAATACGTCAATAGCGCCTTGATATTTTCCCTTGATTTCAAAGTATTTTTCTTCTAATTCCTCGATTTCCCATTGTTCTTCTGGTAGCATAGCATCGTAAAGATCAAAATCCTTAAATACATTATCAAGTCTTTCCATCCTTGAAAGTAATACGGATTTTCTTAAATGCTCCGAAAAGGAATTAACAATGCTAGTGAGCTCCGATTTCGCTCGATCTCGCATCTTTTTAATGGAAGCTTCATCCATTGATAAACGTAAATAATGAAAATTAAATACAAAGAATGATTACTTAACTTTTCCTTCAGAAAATAATTTGGTGGTTGAGCCCACCCGGTGGCGTTAGATATAGTCGTGTGTAAAAAGATGAGATACTTTTTAACAAACTATAAATTTATTTTAACGACAGCCAGCAGCTATACTTGTGCGGCGAACTCGTACACTAACACATACATACACTCAAAACAACAAATTAATATGTGACGTTGGATTGAATATATTATTTATTGAATTTATTGCTAAAAGGAATATATTTTTATTAAAATAATTGTCGAATCGATTTTCGAAGGAGTTCTATTGTATAAAAATTAAGCTACAGGAAATAAACTTTACAAGCAGGGATACAGTGCAACCCGGTTAGCATGCAGTTGTGAAACATGTAAATTTGCTCTACTCGTGGTACCCTTCAGTAAGCCATTGCTTGTGATAACTCTTTGACATTGTAGTGTCATAATTTTTATTTTGCTTTTTATGAAATTCAGATTTATCAGTGGTTCATATGAAAGGAATAAATATCTTTTTTTAAGAGGAAGTCGATACTTTCTGTTAAAAAAATATGACTCTTCTGTTTTATGTAAAAAGTGCCTTTTCTGCTAAATTTTTTATTTTTATTTTTTCTGTTTTATGTAAGTAAATCACCATTTCTCGGAAAGGGTTTTATATGATTTTCAGAATCTCATCGTCAGTAAGATTAGTTGTATGTTCAATACCATTTTGCAGGAGTCAAATTTTAAGAAACCTATACCACCCTCAGTAAACAATCTCTTGTGATATCATTCCTAGACTTTGGTGTTATCATTCTTGCTTTGTGTTTTATAAAATTCATCTTAATCTTTAGTTCGCATGAAAAATATTAATATTGTTTTACCAAGAAGTTGATATTTCCTATTAAAATGAATCACCATTTCTCGGAAAGTGTTTTTAATTAATCGGAAGTGAATTTTCTTAATCTCTTGGTCAGTGAGGTAAGTTGCACGTTCAACCATTTTGTAGAGGTTAAAGTTTAAGAGTTCTACACCATTCCCACTAACCAATCAATTGTGATATCTTTTTAACAGGAAGTCGGTATTTCCTGTTAAAAAAATACTTTTTGTCCTTGCGGTTTTGTGTAAATGAATCACTATTTCTGAGAAAGTATTTTTTATGCGCACGCGAGCGTGATGATTTTCAGAATTTCATATACAGTGAGATTAGTTTCATGTGCAATCATTTTGTGCTAGTCAAATTTTAAAGCTACGATACCTTTCCCATTACACAATCGCTTGTGATATCACTCGTGGAACTTTGTGGTGTCATAATTCTTTTTTTTCTTTCCTTTTATAAAACTCAGATTAATCTTTTGTTAGTATGATGTAACGGCTTTCTGTTAAAAATACATTAATACATTTTCTGCTCTGTTTTATTTTGTAAATCACCATTTCTCGTAAAGTGTTTTTTATGATATTGTTTTTATAATCTCTCGGTCTTTGAGATTAGCTGAACATACAACGAATTTGTATGGATCAAATTTTAAAAGCTACAAATATTTTTCTTATATAAGTAATTTCCATAATAGTCAAAAATATTGTTGAAAGAGTGTAAACTTAAAACGAAAAGTTTATTCGATCGAGGAAAAACTCAATGTCATCGAATGAATTTGAAAAAGTGCAAGACTTGTAGAAATTGCCACAGAACTTTATTTACCTGATTCTACACTGCGTGGTTGGGTAAAAAAATTAGGCTAATCCACATCACTTTGTTGATAACGTTCATAATGATAAAGGAATTATCAGAAAAAAGGTAAAGAAAGCGAAATAATCCAATCGTGATTCATATCTGTTTGCTAATTTTTTCGCTCAAATTTTATTCTTGCGATCATGACATGATGCTTCCTTGTCGTGGTTCTCTTGTGAGGGAAAAGAAACATTTAGAGAAATATCAGAAATCAGCCAAGGGAAGTTTAAGCAATGATTCTTTACACTTGGCGACGGATTTTGCGACCATTTTGACGACTTAGCAAGAAAATTTGGTAACTTTCACGACAAATGGAAAGATCTCGAAAGTGCTGGAATCGAGTTGATATCTCCACGGGGAAGAAAGCTCTAGACCTTTCCTGAATTTTCACTTGTGACGCCAAACCTGGATTGAAAAAGTATAAAATATGATGAGATTTTGAGAGAAGGGGAGTCTGTCTGTCTTTGGAGTGTCTGTTGAGGAGATGGATCGGGAAATGGAGCCTAAAATCTGTCTGATCTCAGAAATGGAGCCTGCCGGGTGAATTTGCGGAGATGCAGCATTTACCTACCGGAAATTTTCTGAGCCTGCGTTCGAAGCGCAAAGCATTACTATGGAGGTTACCCGTAGTGTGAACTAGTAAACCCGAGAGTTGAACGTTGCTGATACAACTGTGACTGTCATTACAAGTGCTGTTTTTAGTCCTTACAAGTCCTGTGTTCTCTGTTTGTACTGCAATTGTCCAAGCTCCGATACCTGCATGTTGTCCTGAAGTTATACGAATGAAGCGTCATTTGTTGTTATCCTCCGAGTTCGATTTGATTTCAATCCCATACACCCGGAAATTTTTATATCAATATTAATTCTGTAAAGCGCAGTTCTTTTAACCAGTGGTGTAATAAACATAGACCCAACTATCACGTGTTAACAAGGTCAGACAGTAGATTGAAATATGTTAGATTATATGTGGAATTTTAAATAATATATATAATTAATAAGAACCAAGCACATGAATAAAGCCTTTCTTGAAACTAGATACACATAACTGAATATAGTGAATGAAACTGATTTAGTTAAAACCGAAATGTTTGATTTGTATTTCGTTAATAAATGTAAGAGGGTTGGATATGAAATAACGAGACTGACGCTGCTACTGAAGAAGTACGCATGCGCCAACGAATATGAAGCTTTCTATATCAAATGTAGCGCCTCTTGTTTCTGTAAATAAATCCTTGCACCCTTAGCCTTTGTTCACATTATAATTATTTTTTTTTGTTTCGCCGGAAAAATGATAAGTGAGCAACGAATTGTTATGAAATTTAATATGAAACTCGGAAAAAATGCTACTGAAACATAATTTATTGAAAGAAAGTGTATGGTGATGAATGTTTATCACGTGCACGTGTTTTGGAGTTATTTAAGAGTTTTCAAGAAAGCAGAAGAGACTTTGAAGTTTATTCACGCCTGAGTCGCCCGGAGACCCGTGTGGTGACCGGGGATGACAGAATAGTCTCACTGTAGCTCATGCATGTCGTAAAAGGCGACTAAAATGGGTACCCAGCGTCTGGGGGTATAGCTGGGCACCCTGCCCCTGGGGATTATATCAGGGGACCTCAGGGACTTGCCTTCTTCAGGTAAGTATGGGCTTCACGAACCCGAGGTACCCTAGTGATCTTTCTTTCCCATGGGGTTTACTGTCTTTGGTAAACACGGGTGACACACTCCCGGGATACCCTAGCGATCTTTCTCTATTTTCGACCCTTCTTCTTGTCAACCACTTTAACCTTTTTTCACCTTCACGTCTAGACCACAGTTTAATCTTGTTTGGCGCAGCATAGCCATATCTGGCTCTTGCGCCAATAAACTTTACATTCACTCATTCACTGAGTCGCCCGGAAACGTCGAAAATGGATGGTAATATCGAAAAAAATCAGTCGTTTGGTTCGGTTTGATCGTCGGTTTAGTATTCGTGCGATTGCTGAGACTGTAGGAATTGACAAAAAAAAAAAAAAAAAAAAAAAGCTTTCCTACGGTAAAACTTTCCACCAAGACAATGCGCCAGCTCGTTCCGCTTTGTTTTTCAAGAGGTTTTTAGCCAAATACAGCATCTCAGTGTTAGATATCTACCTTATTCACCGGATCTTGCGTCATGCGACTTCTATATGTTTCTTTGATGTAATCTGATTTAAAAAAAAAAAAAAAACAAGTCCATAGAAGTCGTAAAAGAAATAGCGACACGCGTCCTGAAATAACTAACAGAAAAAGACTTCCAGCTCCGTTTCGAACTATGGAAGATTTGATTGGAGCGTTGTAGGGATAGAGGAGGGGTGTGTATTGTGAGTGATAATAAGTAAATACATATATCAAAATAAAATGTCTTACAGCGTCCGTCTCGTTATTTAATTGCCACGCCAGTATACTTCAATTCAGAGTTTCTATCATTTAATGCTGGAAATGAGTTTAAGTAATTTAATGCTGGATATGAGTTTAAGTAATTTAATGCTGGATAT
>BMAW01012964.1:49746-168984 GCA_019974015.1 Nephila pilipes
AGTAATTTAATGCTGGATATGAGTTTAAGTAATTTAATGCTGGATATAATTTGTGTTTAAGTAATTTAAATATTTCAATAAATATCTTTTTACAAAGTTTTTCTGAATTTCACCGTGTGTGTCTGTGTCATCAAATTTTCGATCGTTAATTTAACCAACTTCCCATCAAGCTAGAGCTTTGAAATTTTGGGAATCGTTCGTACTCGCCCAACCATTCAATATTTAGACTTTTGCGACAAGTTTTAACTCATATTTTTTTTAAATAATGAAGTTTAGCCCAATCACTTGGCGCAATTTGAATAATTGCCAAACTTGGCGAGTTTTTTTTTTTTGGCTGAATGTTAAGTCCGCTTCGCGGACCAATTTAGCAACATTTGTCAAAATACCGCCAAATAATTCCTGTCTCCAAGAGTGGTTTGACTAAACCGTATTCCAACCATTTAATTTACCGGATTAATTAATTTTAGTTAGTTTTAACGTTGTTATGTATTTCACTTGGTGTGTGTCTGTATATATGTGTATCAGTGTGTCATCAAATTGTCTATTGTTAATTTAACCAACTTCCCATCAAGCTAGAGCTCTGAAATTTTGGGAACCGTTCTTATTTGCCTAACAATGCAATAATTAGATATTTGCGACCAGTTTTAACTAATATTTTAATAATTTTTTTAATAAACTTTGCCACCATATAAAAACGTTGTTTTTAAAAACGTTGGTTTTTATTTCGAAATATTTATGTTATTTTAACAATAGGAATATTCATTCCCTCTCTTCCAAAAAAATATGCAACATAACAACGTAAAGCCTTTGAAGAAAATTCTACATATTCTGTGTTCATATTCCTTATTTAAATTCCTTTTTCTGCACACATGTAACGTACCATTAGAAATCTCTATCTTTTTTTAAAGAGTTTGATAAAAATTTGAAGAAAAACGAAATTTCTGGAATTTATTTTTTATTCACGTAAACCATTACTCATACAACTTTCAACTTTTACTCTTATAACAAGGAATTTTAACAATCATGAAAATTATTCTATTGTTAAAGCTTCAAGAATGATTTTTAAAAACCTTAAACTATTTTAACAGAAATTATTAATAAAAATGTTTTAACTATCATTTATAGAAAATGGTGCTTGAAGTTATCGGAAAGGTAACCGAACTAATCGAAATAATTGAACTTTCGATAATCGATAATAATTGAATAATCAAAAAGAAATAATATACTTTAACAATTTCATAATATTTAGCACTTGAAAAAAAAAAAGAATTTTATAATGTTATATGAGCAAGTTAGTTAAAAGAAAACAAAATATATTATGTTCTTGAATTTTATTTTGCATCTTAAGAAAGCTTTAATGTTAAGAAAAAAATTATTTTTATAAGAATTATGAATATAAAGTGACTAGTACTCAGATTCATAACTCCTTTAAGAATGATACTTTCGCCACCGACATAATATCATTTATAGCTATATTAAGAACTAGGAAATGTATCTACTATTTTATTTATTAGCATACAATGCGATTGGATTATAACTGAAAACATAACAATTTTATATGCAGCAATGTTACATCTCATATAAGTTTCAAAAAAACAAAAGAAAAAACAAACTTTTGAAAGTTTTCAAGAAATGAAAAATTATTTATAATTATTATTCCTTGCCCGGGGAGTATAGCATATATACACACACAAATGGGTGTCACGTTAGTTTAAATTCTTAAACTTAAAAGAAATACAGGTATCATCATATCCCAGGCTTAAATAAATTTTAGAGATTAAATTTCCCCCAAAGTAATCTTGTAGTAGTAAAAAAAAAAGATCATTTCTCTTTTTGTTATTTAAAAAATAAAAAAATAAGTCTTCATAAATAAATATCAGATTATTATTTCATCTGCATATTTAGATCATGCTATATAGTGACAAGTGATAGCGATGGTGCTTAGTTATAAAGATGATACAATTAAAAAAAGCATTACATCATTATAATGACTTAAATTGTTACGAATGATTTAATTAATATTGTAAAAACGTAATTTAAAGCAATTTAAATATTTATATTTAATATGATAAAAGAATGTTATAATTAAAAAAAATTAATTTAATTTGTTAGATAAAATTTTTTTTTTGTAATAATTTGAACAATTTTATGTAATTCAAAATGCTCACATTTGAAGTTAAGTATGTAAAATATATGAAGTAAAGTATAAAACATTTTTTTTCATCAAACAACTGTGTCGTCACAGTTTATATTTACGCCAGGTTATATAATTTTATCTAAACAATAATTCTTGAATTTATATTTCGTTCTACTGAATTAAAGTGTTCAAGAACGGGCAATCATAAACTATATTAAATAGCTTGATGTATGTAAAATCAGATCATACCTTATACAAAACTTTAAAGAATTTATTTAAAGTTTACTTGTTGAAATACTCGGGTATCAAATATGAGTCTTTTTTCATTAAGTTTTACTCTGCAGTTAGAATAAAGCATTGAAGAGTTTCAAATTGAGCCAAAAATAATTATATAATGACAATATTTAATATTTAATGACATATTACAAAAGAACAATGATTCAGCATGGAAAATGAACAGCGCCTCCGTAAATTTAATGTTATATATATAGACTTTTTGAGGAACGAAAAAAAAAAAAATGTAACTAAATTAATGAAATGAAATAAAAAGTAAAATGGTAATTGTCTGTGGTACCAAAATAATTCCATCACAAAACATTCTAAGAACATCAAATTAAGAAGAAACAATTCCGAAGTTCCATGGCAAAATGGCCTCCTCACAATTGTCTTAAAATTAAAAAAAAATGATCCCTTTTATAGTCATTTTAAAGATTCTTGATTATGAATAAATAATCGTATTTCATTAATCGAATAGTGAAAAAACAATTTATATACGAGTTTTACTTTAGTCTCATAACAAGAAAAATTGATCATTGTTATAACATATTTTAGAAAATTAAGAGTTCATTATTGGTGAAAGCAGACATAACGATAAAGTAGCAAACACACACTCTATCTTATATATTGGATTGGATTATATCGATTAACTCTCCGTTATTAGATTTTATCGATGAATTGGATTATTCTCTTTTTCCGGTGCTGATTTCGATAGGGAATGCTATTAACTACGCAAATCTCGTGGGTCTAAAAAGGGGTTTTTTAATGTGGTTAGTTTTTCAGGATAATTTATACAGTTGTCTAGAACAAATTTATTTGTCGTCTAAGCTAAGAGTTGGAATAATTTGTTTTAATGATCGTCGATATAAGGGAAGTTTTCGGAAAAGGTCTTATTTAAAATGCATTGATTTCATACATGATATCAAGGAAAGCTTTCTTAGATTATATGTTTTATTTATTTAGATTTAAATAAATTATGAAAAGGGAAAAAATGTACTTTTCTTAAAAAAAAAAAAAAAAAAAAAAAAAAAAGGTTACTTTTTTTAAACACTAGATTTTTTAATTAAATTTTAGGAAATACAATGTCCTAAACATTAATAAATAGTGAAAAATTTGTATTATTTTTTTACAACTGTGTGACTTTTCTGAATATAAGCATACGATTTTATTGCTCTAGCTGCAATATTTAGCGAATAACTTAAATCTTCTTTAATAGTGTAACAAATGATTTTATTAGCCTAAATAATTCTAAGCTGGTTTTTTTTAATTTTCAAGACAGTCAAAAATCTAATTTTTCAAGACGTATTTAAAATTGCAAATATATATATACTAGTTGATACCCGCCCGCTTCGCTGGGAGACGATAATATTATATTTTGGAACCTATACGTAAAATATCAAGAAAGTTTTCGATTTTTAAATGATAATTATAATCTGAATTTAAAATTTTAAGAAATTGATTGTCCGTAATAATGGTTATCCACCACTTTCAAATATATGAGAAAAGTATTTAATAGTTAATAGTTTATCAAAGAACAGAATTACGCATCAACCATGAGGTACTGTGTAGTGCAATGTGTTCCCATTATTCTACATGGCGGGTCCCCAGTAGGCCTAAACCATGTAAAAATTGACAACATAAAAATATAAATATATTTTTATGTATTTTATTTTATTTTTTAAACCTATTGAATCAATTTGTTTTGTGTATTACATTTATTTTGTATGCATGGCAATTTTTGAGAATGACAACTACATTTTTATTTTTTTATTATATCAATTTATTAATCTTAATTATTACATTCATTATTATTTTATCTTATTCTAATTTTAGAAATAGTTAAATATAAGAAAAATATGAAATAATATGCCTACAATTCCAAAACTTCTCTGTAGACAACATTCTTCGTTCGTTTTTCTGGTTGAAAGATGATTAGATTTTCACTCATTTTGTAAATCGACACCAGCTAATTTTAAACTCTGCCCTTGGGCTTTATTGATAGTCATCGCAAAACAAACTAACCGGAAACTGCAAACGCTTAAATTCAAAATGATAATCTGATGGAATTAGTGGTATTCTAGGAATGAATGCATTTTCACCCTCATACTTTCCTGTAAAAATAGTCGCTTCTATAACGTTTTTTCTTAGAGTCTTCATTTTGAGTCTGGTGCCGTTACATAATTTAGGAGTATTTAAATTACTCAACAACATTATTGGTGTACCAGTCTTTAGATAAAGAATATGAGGCGGTATGCTTGGTGGATTGAGAGTGTGCAGAAACTCCACAGGATAATGGACAGTAACTTCTATTTCTGTGACTGTATCTATAGGCTCATACTTTATCTGTTCAGTTGTCAGTTTCTCTAGGATAAAATCGTTAATTTTATCTGTTGATTCATTTGTTGGAGTCAAAATTGCTCTTTCTTTCAACCACGATAAGCTATCTAGTGTGCCATATTCAATATTTCCGTATATTCTATCAGTCAAAGTAATCAAATTTCCCGCAGTATCTCATAGGTTATTCGGAATAGTTATTTTTCCTTCTTGCTCTGTAATATTTCCGTTACCTATGTCAATCAATAGTTAGAAAAATTTTTCGCGCTCAAGTCGTTTTGAAGAGAGATCCTCATATTAACTTTCAAGGATAAGACTTTTATATGAGGCCATAAAATTGAAGATTTCAAACAGACTTTAATTTCATCTGCGCGTGTCCCTCGTGGTACGACAAGTAAAGTTTGTCTAAAGTCACCAGCTAAAAGAACAGTAAAACCACCCATTAGTCGATTACTTCCTCTGATGTCTTGTAGTGTCCGGTTGAGAGCTTCAATTCCTTTCTTGTGTCTTTATTTTAAGGAGCATTGAAACGACCTTTGTGTTCTCCAGATAGTTTTTTATCGGCATTAATTATAACCTTATAATTGAAGTCTTTTTGGTCTTTAGGAACTGAATAAACAGCAGCTTTGAAATCGCGAATATACCTGTTATGTTCATGTAGCGCCTTTTGTAATTGGCTAACTAATTCTGGCTTAACACCTGGGAAAATATCACAACGAATGTTTCGTTCACGTTCATCATCACAAAGAAAGTATAGCTGAAGAAAAGAAGGTTGTTGAGGAGGCTCAGCCAATAGGCTACCTATCCTGTGGTATACCTGCCCCTGGACTTTAAATGTTGGCTTAAAATTTCCCTCCTACAATTTTTTTGCTCCGAATGACATCATCTGAAAACATCCATTATACTTACGAATTGTAGAAAGAAAATGTTCTGAAAGTTGATCCTAATGATTAAGAAGACTATTCAAAGGTTCAGGGTAGGATCTAATAGCAGAAAGCTGGACTTGACCACCTCTGCAGAAAATTCCTGGAGGTTTTTCTATCCATTTTAAAGCACGGCATCTCGAACAGGGCAAACGTTTTCCGATACTGACAATTTTTATCATTTGAATAGTCAATATCTATTTTATGATTAAAACCAGACAAATTTTTGGAAGTCCATGGCGCTAATTTAACTTTTGATCTTTTTTCATTGTATTTAATTACAGCTGCCTGATTCACATGGGAAAAGTATTTTCTTACAGCTGCTCTATGTTCTTCAGGATGGCTTTTAGTATATTTTGAAGCAGCTTGTCTTACTTGTTTATATTTAATTGAATTTGTGAAACTTTTTCTTTTTTTTTTTACCTTTATTTATTTGAAGAGATATTACATCATTAATAATTGATTCACTTGAGCTTGATAAATCAATGTTTGATATTGATTGAGTCTTTGAAACTAACATAGACACATTTTCCTGAGGCTGAAACACTAAAGATGATATATTTTCTTCATTTTGTTTCACATTATCATCACCAGAATTAACTTTACTTCTATTTGTTAATCCAACTATTTCAACATAAACATCAAAATGACCACTATTACAGTTTCCCGTAAAACGTAATCTTTTTTCCCCCTGAATTGCTTCACCAACAGAAGCTATAAGGCAGCCACCTTGATACACTTCAAACTGATAGGGAAATAGCTCTGCTGCCGCCATAATTTCGCAAATAGATCCATACGTGTTTGGTTTACGCATTTCGGTAAAATATAAATCGTTAGTATTATAAAGGGCGCCAGATAGCATTTGAATGTAGCATTTAAACCAATCCCAGTTGTTAAACCCGTGAGAAACAATAATATTTCTCATTTTATATGCCATCGATATGTCACCAAACACCAGCAAAGACAGAGACGAAAATAAACATGCTCCGTCGCCAAGAATTTTAAAAACTTTGAAAGGTGTAGTATTCCATCGATCCAAATATATTCAACATCCATTATTAAGAACTATAACTGAAAAGTAAATATGAAAAATCAATTTGTATTAACCTACAATGAAATACTTTTCAAGTTAAAAAATATAACCGATATTAATTTTTTAAAATCAAATTTTTTTAAAATTCACCAAAAAATACTAACAAAAAAAAAATGAAGCATAGTAAAATTTTTTAGCAAAAAGTCACCCATATTACGTGATCCTTTTTGCAAAAGGATAACTCTTACGGTAGCAGCATATCTGGAATTGCAATTGAATAGACAGAATAGCTCTTAAAAAATCATAGCATTAAAATAATTCTGTATTCTGAAAACAATAAAATATCCAGCCATTTTAAAAAATCAAAAACGTTTATTTCCTAGACGGTAACGGTAACAGCTAAAATTACGAGGTACCTGTTTTAAAATTAAAAACATACCCTCTCATCAGAATTACTATTAAAAAGTTAAAGTGCATCATTTAATAAAATTTTAGCTTAATTGTAATCAACTATAATAATTGTGATCAAGGCAACAAGCGCCTGGGCGTTCGGCAGAGTGAGGAACTGCCGAAACAAAGTTGGAAAGTAAAGTTACGAAAGCGCATTGCCATTGGACGCTGTAGCCAGTAAGCGAAGAAGCATATATAGCAATGGGCAGAGAGAGTGTTAGGGGATGGGACTTCTTTATTTCCTAGAAAACAAAAACTAAAAATTGCCAAAATACAGAAATTTTTTTTTGCATAATATTTACATTAGGTTACAGTTAATGAGTATATCAAAATAAATATTTTGATAGCTATTTATTTTTTTTGTTAATGACATGAATAATATACCGTTATTATTCATTTGTTAAAAGCCAATTTCAATATCTTCGTTAGATTGCGTTTGGATTTACAAATGTAATTTATCAATCATTATTAATAATAAAAGACTTTTCTCATAAATTTAAAACTTACGTCTAGGTTCCACAACAATAAAAAATTATCGTTTGCTCAGCAAAGCAAGCCGAAATCAGCTGGGGTTACCATAGTATAGCTTTTTAAAATTCACAATGCAAGGTCATTGAAATGCTTCGACTTGGCGGTGGAAGATATTTGGTGATATTTCGCAAAAAGAGCCTCTTCTCCAAAATCTTGCCAATCATCGCTTGCGCTTCAATATTAAATTATTTGAAATTTTCCCATTTCGCACGCGCAAATCTCGTAAGTAAACTTAATTGGTAGCGATACATAGTTATTAAAAAATATATTCCGTTTGGCGTTGGTCATGTAATTTTTGGCGATAAAGTCGCCAAAATGACATAACCGATGGGTAAGAAAAGATTAATGGATGAAAATTACATTTTGGATAAGACTTCCGTAAAATCCGTTCTTAGTGAGCGTCTACAACGCAAAATGAGTAACTGTACCAAATTTCAAGTCAATCGGTTGTATAGATATCGTCTTCGAGATATCGTGATGAGTCAGTCAGTGTTATTTCGCTTATATATATATATATATATATATATATATATATATATATATATATATTCAGTAGAAAGCATATAAATTTTTTTTCTGGTTGTTTTGTAAAATTTTATTTAATAATTCTGTACATGCAATAAAGATTTCAATCAGCAGTTATTTCTTCAAAAATCCACAAAATCCTATATATCTGTAAGAATTTAAATATATTTAGCTGCAACTATTAAAAATAATTTTAAAGTATTAAGATTTGCAGAAGTAAAAACTTTAAAACACACTGAAATATTAAAATTTCAAAAAATTGTTTATTTGAAAATGAAGTTTTTTTCTGAAATGCATATAATATGTGTCTTCAAATATGGTTTTTAAGACATTTTCTCATAATTATCTAATGAAGGAAAAGTGTTCATAAGTGATTGTATTCTAATAAATAATTTTTAAAGTAAACTTTTTAATTCTGTATTTTATAGTTTAAAGTTTATAAGATAAAAAAAGTATATTTTCATTTCAAATACTTTATTAATTGACAATAAAGTAGAAAACGTAGACATTTTTAAAGCTTTATATCAGTAGTGATAGTTTTCAATAAAAAAAAACAATTTTCTTAACAATGAACTTATTATTCCAAAGTTTCTTAAATTTCCTTTTCGATCCTAAGAAAAATATACATCCTTAAAGATAAAAAGTAAACAAAAAAAGAACTTGATAGATATAATATAAAATTATAAAGTTTGTGAATCAAAAATGATGTACCATCGAAATTAAAATTCCAAGAAATGGTTGGCTCCTATTTTAAAGAATCTTGGCGACATATAGAATATTTTTTGAGCAATAAGACGCCAGCATATAGTAACCATACAGATTTTCATGAAAACCTTATAAAATCTATAAAAACATTATTTTGGCGCAATTTTAAAAATTCACACCAAGCAGCCCCTGCCTCATAAATAGGATTTCATCCCTGCCAAACAAAGTTAAATAAATTTAAAGTGATCAAAAGTGATATTATGAAATTTACATATATACTTAGGCAGATGAGTTTATTAGTGGGTTGTTTAAATTTGTACAGATAGCTGGCTCGGAGGAATTTTG
Source organism: Nephila pilipes (assembly GCA_019974015.1). Lineage (NCBI taxonomy): Eukaryota > Metazoa > Arthropoda > Arachnida > Araneae > Nephilidae > Nephila > Nephila pilipes. Next base: position 59,006 of record BMAW01012964.1, read on the forward strand.
TTAAAAATACAAAAAAAAAAAAAAAAAAAAAAGAAAGAAAGAAAGAAAGAAAAACAACACAACTATGCGCTTCAATTATAAAAGGAGACAGGAAATTTACTTCATATTTATTTACTAATAATGAATCATTTTGAAGTTATATACTACATTTACATCGAATAAAAGTTCTCAATATGAAGACCTAATCATCCGATTAAAATATTTGCAAATGTCTCAAAAAAGTAAATAATGGAATCAACATTTAAGAAAATTTAACTTTCAAACATTTTCTATTTCACCGATGAATTTCTTAAACACAAGCCAAGAAATTACTAACATGCATCCCCTCAGTTGCTCAAGAAGTCTTAAAGTGTTCATTACTCAATAAAATACTGAATTAAATATATCTAGAAACAGTAAATTTAAGTGAATTAAACTCGTTCATAGATTTAAAATTTTAATCAATCACACAATTTAGTAAAGAAAATTCAAATATTACATAGTTTGGAATAACAATGGAGGTTTATATGGATTTTTGATGACAGAGAAAATAATGTGAGAAAAGAAGCTACATTCTGTTGAACATTTCCTATTGTTGCCACCATCAGGTGTTAAAAAAATCTCTTTTAAATTCGTGACACTTACTTTTTAAGGAGCATGAAGGCTAAAATGGACTTTTCAAAGAGCTCTTCTGCTCCCGTTGTTTCTAGAGGTAAAAGCATTTGAAAAAAAAAGAGAAAAAAGAAATATGCTTTGCAGCATATAATGTCTTTTAAGTAACACTTTTCCATTGCCAGCTATAAATGGCTACATTGACTATAAAATCAATTACTTAAGCATTGATATAGAAATATTATATACGAATTATTAAACTTACAATTTATTTTATTGTAGTGAACAGATTGTCGTTATTCATTATTGATATACGAGAATCTTTCAATAAGTCCATAGAAAATCCAAGAGATGGAGCTCGTAGAATCGAAAATGGTTTGTTTTTCGGGTCATTAGATAGCTGCCTAAGTCATATGGTTTCATTGTTTATTGAGGTAAGAAACTTCTGTTTATTTAGAAAAATGAAAAAACTGAGTTTCGAACAGTAATTAAACGCTTGTATTCGAAAAGCCTAACACCGAAAGAGATCAAATTTGAAGCAAAGACGGGGAAATTGCTCCACCCAGTGATGGCAATTATTATTTTTTTTTTGGATGTACGCGGAATCATCTACACCGATTACTTAGGAGCTATCATTGCATCGGATGTACGTAGAAATCAGTTAAAAACATCCCCAATTGGAAAAGAAAAAGTTCCATCAAGACACACCTGTGCAGTTCCGATAATCAAAGCTATTGAATTAAAGTTCGAATTGCTACAACATCCAAAATGTTCACCGAAGTTGGCTCCGAGTGACTTCTTTTAATTACCAAAACTTTAAAAAATGACCCGGAGGACAAACGGTTCACGTCGATAGGAGAGGTCATCGCCCAAACAGATGCCTATATTGAGGCCCTTTCGAAATATTATTTTTTAGGTGGCTTAAAAAGTTGGAGAAATGCTTCAAAAAGTGTATATCGCTAAAAAGGAGATTATATTGCAAAATAAAAAAATTCTATCCTAAAATAATTTGTTTTTCTACCTTTTTCTAAAAGCTTATTGAACGACCCCGTGTATATATATTTAAGAAAAAATGTATTTTTTTTCCATTTACTCAAAAACTATGGAAGATATAATTCATTTAATAAAGCTAAAAATTGTACAGTAAAATTCAGCACGTAAACCGCATTTAATATGGAATAAAAAAAAAGGTGGTAAAATTGTTTAATTAATTTTTTTCATTCTTTTTTTAGTTCTTACAAAGGATTTTTGATATTTCACAGTCTTCACCAATTTTTTGTTAACATTTTTTCCGTGTCTTCATGAACAGTTCTAATATTACATATTTTAAAATGTAATAAAAATGAGTAAGAATTTCATTTAATGAATTAAATACTTAATTTATTCAGCCTTAAAAGAAATATTACGCAACTAAACAACATTTCTTATACGATTACTCACAGAAATCCTCCTCCTTTTATTATTTTTTATCATAACATTTACAAAGATTTTAGTATTTCATGTGGCATTTTTATAACGGAAACAAATCTTTATTAAGTGAAAAGTGAATTCAAATCGAATATGTGATATAGAAAATGGTATAAAAGAAAGTTCTCATTAATCTTTCACTTTTCTGCTTGAAAAACTCAAAATGAGCAATTAATTTTATAATCATTTATGGTTTTATTGTGTCTTCCTAAAAAGGAGATAAGCAAATTTAATTAATATCATTTTAAAGCAGCGAATTAGATTAAAAACGAGTATCATTTTTCACAGCAAAATAAAAGGAGGTAGAATAAGAATAAAATTACTTATTTTTCAACTTCCTGTACGTACGGAATGAAGACTTAGTAATCAGTAATAAATTCTGCTTTCAGATTGTATAAAGGTAATCGATCAAGCACTGCAGCAGATTTCATTCTTCTACGACTTGAAATGCCAAAGGTAAATGTGCAAACCGATAAAGAACAATCTGGTCGACTAATCTAATTCCCCGCTATCAATTCCCTGTTAATTTGTAAGGAAAAATACCTTCACGCATTTCCTATCTTCTTACATTAAACGCATATCATACCTCTACTTTTTGATTGGAACGATAAAACTCCGCCTTTCAGTTTGATAACAGTTTGAAACACTTATTCGAAATAAAAGTACGCAAAATTGACTGCATTAAAAAGTGAAAAAACATTTATTGTCCCTCAGTACTCTTTAAAAAATAACATACATTTAATTTTACTAGGCACTAATTGGGCTATAAATTATTGCAATAATCTAAATTTAATAAATATATTGGAGAGTAAAATTCGTTACATTTAAGTAATTTCGGATACCTCCTTTCGGATTTCTCCTACCTCAAGAGCTGTTGGACAATCTGGTGCTGAGTATGGAGAGACGGTACGAAGCAACCATTGCAGTAAGGAGAGAGCATATCCCGTACTAAGTTAAGTCCCAAAACAGGAATAGTGGGGTCTGCTTGCTTTTCTTCTTGTTGGACAGACAATCATGTGCAACAATGCTATGAGTGGAATAAAGCCTTTTTTTGTTTGATTCCATACTATATGCTTTGTATTCATTTTTAAGTAACTATGTTTTCGTCATCGCTTAGGTACAAATGTTGTCTCTCAGATGATTTCTCGTAGTGTTATGGCAAAAAAAAATTCTGTTGCTTAGGTTTGGCACACCAGTGTATTAAAAACACATGAAAAATAAGAGAACAATTGAAATCCAAAAATCAATAAAAGAAAACATTTATAGAACTATGTAAAATTAATAAGAAAATTTAAATCAAATTTGAAACTAAATGAATAATTTGCTTAACCAACAAAACAAAACATGTACATTCAGACAGAGGACTGAATTGTGGAATTAAACATGTTCTATGGTATCAATTATCCCCAAGTGCATCTTTTTGGGCAAAAATTGGATAATTTCAGATTCCAAATTGTAATTTAAAGAAAAGATGTAAGAAAAAAAAGAAAAAGAAAGACAAAATATCTCAATTGCAAGTTCTTATTAAAAAAAAAAATTTCCAATTAAATAACCTCCACCTAAAAACTGTCCAATAAAAAAATATCGAATTAAAAATGTCATATTAAAATATCGAATTTAAAAGCCCTTCAATTAAAAATTTAAAAGTTTTTAAAACAAGAAATCAGTACAAATAAAATCTTTTTAATTAAAGATTTAAAACTTTAAAAGCAAAAACACACCGAAAAATAAGTTTTTCCAAAAAGAATCAATTCTAATCACTCCAGATGCAAAACTCAAAATGCAAGACTTTGTGACATGTGATCAAGAATTTTCAGTACGATAGGTTCAAAGAACTTTTTAAATAAAGATCTCAAGTATATATATTATGGGCATATTATATTTTATCTGTTATCTGATACCAGTTATAAGAATAAAAACTGCTCTTAATATGACTAAAATACATAAGATTTCTCGTGTCTGAATCAAATGAATGTCAACAAATGCCATAAGCTTGCAAAGAATTAATATTTTTCCATGCACAAAACTGAATCGGATAGTTTCTCTAATGATTCATCAAATTCCATATAAGAAAGCCCGCAATAATAAAGCTTTGAAGAATCATATTTTAACTAGAATAAAAATCCAAGTAACATCTTCCTTTTGTTAACGTCTGAAAGAACATATAAAAACCTTAGGGCTAGAATCAATATAACGAAAATAAATGGACATTTTTTTCTAAAGGCGCCCGAAACAGATATTTTTTTAAAAAATGGATACAAATGAATGAAAGATTTGCACTGTTCCTTTATTTATTTAATTTTCTGATTTTTCAAAGGAATGTGTTGGAAAATAAATTTTAACGCTGAATGTTTCTTTCGAACAATATTTGTATCTAAATCTGCTTTAGAATTTTTATTCCATGATTCTATATTTTTTACGAATGAAGTGAAAATTAAATATGGTTCCCGAAAAATTAAATATATATCTTTTTCAATAAAATGGTATTGATAATTTTCGAAAATAAATTAATTCATTTTACATTAAGTAAACCTGAATTATTTATTTTTAATTAATCAACTAAGTGTACTAAAATATTCCATATTGACGATGGGTATAATTATTGTAAAAAGCAACGAATTTTGAAACAATTATAGGTATGTGTGCAAATGGTAAAAGTGAACGTTACACAAAAAAAAAAAAAAAAAAAATTTGAACTGCCTTTTACAAGAAAAATCTAAAATAGCTGCCCCTACCAAGTGGGTAAAGCTGAATTCTTTATCGTGAGAAATGTGTGCTATGACTTTCCTTAACAGCAACGACAGAAATTAAAGTACCTGAACTACTAGTTCGACAGGGATGTCTCTTTTCGACTAGTTGATAAGAGCGCATCAAAAAATGACCAACCAATTTTTCATCAGACCCAAGCTCGAAACGCTCCCGGCACTCTAGGGTTAATTTTTCCGGATAGAAAAACAACCTTCATTGTAGCGGAGAAAATATTCGTCTCCGAATGTGTTTCAAGGTGCTTCTTCTGGGGCTTCTAGTATTCTTCCAGTTTTTTGGCGATTTTATCTATTTTTGGGGTTTACCTTCATAATAAATCAATTCTATTACATCATTTACATCTTCGTTTAAATCAATTCTAATATTTCCGTATAATTTTCAAAAGGAAACTTAAGGCGTTATAAAGAAATATAAATTAGACTTTTTTTCAAAATTGCAAGAACCAATATTTTACAATGTGCAGGATTCTGTTCAAAATTTACAAAACTAATGTTATTTAGTAGAAAATGATCAATGTTGGAGTTATACGTACGTTTTAAGAAATTTAGAGAAAAATTTCTTAAATACAATTATTCAGAAAATTAATTAATTTTAAGAAAAAAGTCAATTTAAAATTTATATAAAATATTTTATGCTAATAATTTGTCTGAACATTGATCTATAAGTTATAAAGAAACTTATTTTAAGCATTTGTGGGAAATTTCAATTTAATATTATTAATAGTTTCAGAGAAATACTCGCAGAAGCTTAGTTCTTTTTTTTTTTTAATGAAGCTTAAGTTGAAAAATAGCAAAAGTTTTGAGTAGAATCTTAATCTTTTGGCACTAAAATGTTCAGAAAGGTGGGAGTCGTAACATATTTTCAAAAAATCAAAAATTCTGAAGTTTAAGAGTACTGAAACCAATTAGCTAACTTTTATTCTACCTGGTAGAATAATCATTGAAATCAAGATGCTTACCACGCATGAGCAGCAAAACCATCCGTTTGCACCTACTAAACTTGTACATGCGTATTACAAATCTCGTAGCCCAATTTTCCGATCTCTCTCTCTCTTTCTCTCATTTCTAACACTTCTACAAGTGATCTCTAAGATCCAACTTCCTTCTATCACTCTCCTTTAGGTATCAATTCATTACAATGCGATTTATACAGAGTAATGCTGATTGACATCATTTATAAATAGAGATTCAAACAAAGACCTGTCGTAACTCGTTAAAACTGTTGAGGCTCTAAGTTCTCCCATGGTCCTCGTGTTACTTTCAGGGGAGACGTTATTATACAAACAGTCAAACGAACAACGTTTTGGACATGTCCAAATGTTTAATTGAAGGGGAACGCACAAGCGAACTGTCACAAAATGAATTTATCCCCGCAATTTTATGTATAGATCTAAGAAAAAAATTCTTCAATCGAGAACCTAAATAATCAAACGAAATTTATTTCAAACCTAACATCATAGTATAGAGTGAAAAAGAATTCTGCAGAAAGAAGGAAAACAGTAAAAAAATAAAAGGTTCAACAGAACCAAAATAAATTGCAAGTGCACAAAACGCTGCCTTTTACCTGCCATTTTGATAATTCTAGAATATAATGTTAATTTTATGGAATTTCTACCATCATTCTCAAATCTATACTATTTTATCTATTTGAAAGCAAAAAATTGCATTCGAAATAGCAATAACTAATGAAGGTTTACATGGAAATACATTTCCTCCCCAATTTTTGAAAATATTCAAGAATGTTTAATCCACAATCAAGACCGAAAAATCCACAGAAATGAATCATTTTTACTCTTACTTAGAGTAAAAAAAAACTTCAAAAATCGGAGGGAAAAATGTTATTCGGCAGAAATTTTCATTATTTTTTCTTTTCCGGATACACTTATATGCATACAATACATTAAATAGTATGGATTTAAGGTAGTAGTAGAAACTCCACAGGATTAACATTACACTCACGAAATTCAAATGGCCGATAAACGGAGCCTCAGTAATGTCACGATATATATATTTTAAATAGTGGTAATTTTTTGCCGACACTTAAGTAAGAAATTTTACAGTATGTTTTAAACTTGAAATTTCAAAATAATACATTTTTATAGTGTCCACTGGTTATTATTAAAAACGGTGAAAAATTCTTTATTTTATTATAATATTGTTATAATATGTTAAAATAATTTCTTTAGGTTGGTGAACATTATTTTGTTACAAGGAAAGAAGTTCGGGAGCTGTGTGTGCACTTTCTGAAGTATACTATATTAATGTATATTATGTGTATAAAATACTTACGCTTTTAGAAGAAATATTTAATTTCTCATTTATAGTTTACATTATACTTCCAAAACACTAATTACATGTTTTATTTAACTACGAAACAAAATATTCCCTGTACTTTATTTAAAAAAATACAAAGAAGCCCATTATTTATTTTCATTACATGGGATAATTTTTTTCAAAAATAAAATTTATGTAATAGAAATATGTCCCATATTAGGAAAAAATAGGTTTCTTTTACTGACTTAAGGGACACGTTTAAATTTAATGTTCTTTTCCATTCCATTTTGTGTGAGTGTGTGTGCAACACAAATGGTTTTATTTTTAGTTTTCCTTTTTAAAAATCATTGTATTTATATGATATGGTGAGTTTTATAATACTTCTTTCCCAGACTATGACTTTTTTGTAAAAAGTTTTTATATTTGCATATTTTCATACAAATATAAAGAATGTTTTAATATTCACTCATATTAAGAAAATCATAAAATGTCGCATGAAGTACCACGTTACAATCATGGACGGTGCGATGTTTATGTACGAGGAATCTGCAAAGGTATCTGTTATTGAAGATACATGATATTGTTATAAAAATAATGGTCTTAAAAATGCGTTCAACATCTGTTACATTGCACCAAAATAAATTTAACACTGTTTAAGAGGTTTGTTTTCATTGTTACCATATGAAATTGTCACAGTGGATGAGACTTGAATTAGTCATTATACATCAGAATACCAAAGCACGATAAAATAATTGGTTGTTTCAGGTGAATATGCTCCAAAGAAAGCGAAATCATCACCGGGAAAAATAATGGTGATGGTAATTCATTAAAATAAAGAATTAATTGAAATAATTAACGGAAATTGACACAAGAACAAGAATTAAAAGCGAACTGAAACAATTAGTAAAGATCAAACAATCCTTCAAGTTAAAAATATTATTAAAATGCAAAACATACAAGGAATTATAATGCAAAAAAGTTATCAAATTACTTACATACAGTTTAAAAGAAATGAATAATACATATTATACACGACTTTTTTAAATTCAAAATAGAATATGAAATCATTAATTGTAAAGATTACAACCCAGTTAATTAAATGCAATTTTCTCAAGAAACCCAAAACAAATCAAAAGAATAGATAAAAGAAACATTCAAAAATGGAGATAATGAAATTTTAATACTATCTCAGAATTTGGATTGAGGATATCGTATTTAGTTTAAACAAAGTACTTAGTGGAATTAGTTTAGTGTTACAAATCCAACTATCACAACTTCAGTAATTACTTTATGATTAGTGATATAGACCAAGAATAAGCAAAAAAATCCCAAATCAAACATTAATTTGTCCAAAGAAAGGAAGAAAACAAACGGATTTAAGCCATAGTAAATAAATGTACTCTATTAAAATAATTTATACGTATATATTCATCTTCTAAAAATTAATTTAAGAAATTGAAAATTTTAATCTCCAGTAAGCAATTTTATGTAATCAGTGCTAATTTTCTGTAAACCAGTGCTTTTTAATCGTCAAACAGTACGGAATGACTCATTTTACAAAACTAAAGAAATTTACGAAAAATTTATTTATCCAACAAATTTAAATATTATTTTAAAAACCTATTACCAAGAACAAAATTTTTAGAGTAAATAAACCTACATATATATATATATATATATATACATACAGAGAGTCTGAGATCTTTCTCTTTAACGGTTTTTAAATATTTTTCTCTCTCATTATAGTTTCTTACTTTATTTTTAAGTGCTTCTTTTCAAATATTTCTTTGAATAAATAGGATTTTTGAATCTAAATGGCGAAACGTTTTTAATTGTTTTCGATCAATGTTTCATTTTCTTTACAGATTCTATGTATTACTTAATATTTGTGGTTTTTAAATTTGTTAAATATCATTTTTTAAGTATTATTTTTATAATTTTAAAAAAATATTTATTTTAAACAAATAAATTTTTGTGCGTGCTTTAGTTTCTTTAAAACAATCAATTTATTTTGTATGGTTTCATTTAATTCAAAGAATCAGCTTTTACTTTGGTGCGGAATTCTTTCATGGAGTGGAATAGGTACACACATAACACTTTAATATGAATTTTTGTAGTGTTTCATAAGTTTTTAAAGTCTTAATAGTAATGTTTGTTTTATTTTTTTTTTATAATTTAAGATTTTTATAGGATTATATTATCAATTCCTTACTGCTTTTGTTTTTGTCTACTTTATAAATGTGTTATATTTTATTCTGATGGTATGTCATTGGTAAATATTTTATTTCACATTTAGTTTTAGAATGTTTAGTTTTTGATTAATTTTAGTTTAATTAGTTTTATTCCTTTTAATTAGTTTTTTAATTGGTTCTACATTATTTTAGATATTTAGTTCATTGTAATTTATTATTTTTTGCCGAGAAATTGAAATAGTTTACTATGCTCACCTTCTTTTTTCTGTGGTTGATTTCCTGAATTTGCTGATTTTTCATTTTTTACCATATTTTATTATAATGTGATTCACTGAAGTGTGATGGTTGATCAGTAATACCGGTTTAAACATAAATCACATTCTATTTTCTATTACAAAGCATGGAACGATATTAATTAAAATATTTTCAGTATTCTAAATCTTTACTTTTCTTTCACTGGGCTTTCTTTTAAAAATATTCTGGTTTATTACATAGTTTTTTGATTTTTAAGTTTAAAATTTTTGATTGCTTAAACGCTATACGAAAAATTTCTCTATCTAATTTGCATAAATATTAATTTGTTTTTAATAAGCTTTTGAACATTTAGTTTTCATTCGTATTAATTTTAATTTTTATTCATTGATTTATTTCTCTTGGCTTTATCTTATCAATTTTCTGGATAGTTAATACATTTTTTTTTGTTTTCAGGTATTTTAAGGTTGGATATTTAAGTAAATTTTTATTTTATTTGCATAAATATTAATTTTATCGCTAGTGATTTCCTTAAATAATTAGTTTTTTTCTCTTAACTGTTAGTTTTTAATGCTTTAGTTTTGAATATTCATAGAGTGTCATATGGCTGTTTAATGAACTGTTTGTGTTTTCATTATTATTATTATTGTTATATATATATATATACTAGATGATACCTACCCACTTAGCTGGGCAGACGATAATATTATATTTCGCAACCTAAACGTAAAATATCAAGAAAATTTTCAATTTTTAAGCGATAATGATAATCTAATTTTAAAATTTTAAGAAATTGATTGTCTTTAATAATGGTTATCCACCACTTTCAAAAATAAGAGAAAAATGAAAAATTTTAGTAAAAAGTCACCTCATCTATCTATCTATCTATATATATATATATATATATATATATATATATAAAACTCATTCCACCGTGTACATGTTACACTTAATATTGAAAAAGATACAACCTTTTGCTAGAAAATTCAACATGTACTTAGCTTTCAAATGAAATACCCTCGCAATGACATCGTGTCTATCATAAGAATTTTGTTCAAAATTTTCAATACTAAAAAAAAAGTCGAGAAAGTCGGGACGTTCGAAATGTCTTACGTATGTCATTGTGTCTTGAGTTCGTTCATGCATGTATCGAGGTCCTCCAGTAAACGAAGATTGTCTTGCATGTGCGCTACTCCGTATGAAGTAACCATTTTAATATTTTTCAAAATCCCGCTAAGTTTTGGGGCTAAACTACTACACAATCACAAAACCGTGGGATTCCAAACTTATTTATTTCTATCTAAATTATTTATTTCTAAATTTGTACGTTTCCTAATTTCGACATGTACTAAATTTCACATAAAGAGTCCCCTCGCCAAAATCTTGCCAATTCTCCATCAGCGCTTCGATATAAAATTATTTGGTATTTTTCCATTTCGCACGCGCAAATCTCACCAAGTAAGCTTCATTGGTGACAATGCACAGTATGCATAGGAAAAGAAATATATTCCGTTTGGCGTCGTTCATATCATTTATGGCGATAAAGTCGCCAAAATTTACATAACCGATGGATAGGAGTAGATTAACGTTTGAAAATTACATTTCAGATAAGACTTCCGTAAAATCCGTTCTTAGTGAGTGTCTACACCGCAAAATGAGTAACTATGCTAAATTTCAAGTCAATCGGTTGTATAGTCTTTGAGATCTGGTCAGTGGTATTGAGCTCAGTTGAGTCAGTCAGTGGTATTTCCTCCACACACACAATATAACATTACATCCGTATAAAACCACCATAATCATTTCTTGTCTTAGCCATTTCCCATTGACATAATGAAAAAAAACTTTTTCGCCCAGAATAAGGGTGTTCATTCTTATTAATGACGCCAGAGATGTTTCACTCGTATTCCACGGATTCTTCTAAGTAAGTTGATAAGTGTCCTCTATGCGGTCGTAAGGCTAGGGTTGGCATTTATCACCATGAAAATGATGCTTTTATGACCCAAGGTAATGCACTCGAAGGACGTTGCTAATATGTAGAGGGACATTTATCAATCAACAGTCAAAGTTGTCTTGGTATTTTACTCCTTAAATCTACTATCGCGATTTTTACAGCGTTTTTCTTTTCATGAAGTACAGATTTTATAAGAAAATCTACAGAACATAAACTGTTAGTACTTTTTAAATCTTTTTCGACCAAAACAAAGAGTATTTTATGCCTTAATATGAATCTATTATCTCATAAAAATAATTAATGCAAATGTAGTTAATCCAATATAATACAGTATATGTAATGAGAATCGGATAAAATGTAATCCTATAGCAATTATTTGATTACAGCATTGTGAAATGTATTATAAAGTACATAAAAAAGTCGATAAATTTTGAAAAGAATGCAATAATGTTACCAATATTTTAATTTGTTCTTCCACACGAGTTCATTTTTCTTAAATTCTGAGTTTTTATATGACAAATATCAAATATATTTTTAAATGAAGCTTTTACTTAGAGATTGATCAAAAAGTATGAAAAAAATTCTAAGCGTTCCAGGACAACGGAAGGAAAATAAAATTCTGAATTTTAGAATCTCTTTGGGACATTTAAAGTCTTAAAAATTATTGGTAGAGCTTAGTATTTTTGTGACTAATAATGATATTTTAATCATTTTATAGAACTATAATAGCATTTTTGACATGATTTTATTGATATATTTCCATTTATTACCATTTTTAAAAATAATATTCCGTAAATATGCAAAACATTTTACTCCTCATTCATAAAATAATACATAAAATATAATAATCCACCCTTTTTAATGATATTTCTATATTTTCTTTAAAAATTATAGAACTTCATAACTTTGGAAATTTTATTTATTTATTTTTACAAAATTATTTCTAAAAATTTAGCATAGAACTTAAAAAAAAATAGGTAGAAACAATTCTTAGAGAAAAAAAATTGGTTCACTATATGCATAAGTACCCTTTGTAGAAGCATACAAAATTTGGAACCATACTGTGCAATAGTTTTCTTTAGTATGGTATCTAAAAGGAAATATTTCTCACAAATCATATCCATATTCAACTAAAAATAAAATAAACTCTTTTTGACAAAATAAATTATTATTTTTACTGTCCTGTGGAACGATTAAAATACCATTATTAGGCACACGAAAAAATCTAAGCTCTACCAATATTTTAAAAAGATATATATCGCAAAAGCAAGGAGCCTTAAATATGGCATTTCACAGTTCCTCACATGTTCTCGTACCCTTAAATATATAATTTATAAAAAGCTTTTGGTGTTTGCCTAAGATTCCTGAGCGTTACCTATAAAGTAAGTACTGTAGCTACTTACTTATATGTGAGATCAAAAGAAGTAATTACATGATATTTTACATTATAAATAATAATAATTTTTATATATTTTGATACACATATTTAAATAAAAGTTTGAAGTCTTCCTTAATATTTTTACTTATCTTTTTATTTAACCTTTTTAGTGAGGAAATATAAATCTAAAAAAAAAAAAAAATAGTCACGTGAGCTACAGAAGAGTGCAAAACATTGTCTAAATGGGATGTTAAGTACAAGGGCCGATGCTCCAAGTCCACCATTGATTATACATAGCATAGAGTTCTATTGTCATCAGAGTTACACGTGAATGCAAAATTAGAGCTTGATTGTGTAGTAGGAAGTATATTAAATTTTGAGTAAAATTTTGATTTGGAAAACTTTTTTTTAATGTATATACACTTTAAAATAGCGAGTTGTATAAAAGTTTATAAAAAACAAGATAAAACGCTATCGATAGAATTAATTACATATAAATGGTAGTACATGTTTTGTTTTTCCTTCCAAATAATTTTTAGAAAACCATCAAAATATTTTAGATCCAAACAGCTTATCGTTACCATATATTCGTTCCCATCTCAAGCTATCAAGTTTAATGATAAAACTTCTCCGCGTGAAATTTCTTTTAGTCTCTAAAGGCAACCGTCTATCGGCTATTTTGATTTCATGAACGTAATGTTAATCCTATGGAATTACTACAACCATTTTAAAATATTTATTATTTTATCGATTTGAATGCAGAAAAATACATTTGAAAGAACAAAAAAATAATGAAAGTTTCTGCTGAATTACATTTTCCTTCAAAATTTTAAAAATATTTTTACCTTTATTTTATTGCATCATTAGTGAGTTTTCAAGGTCTTTGAAAAGTATTCTATTCGTACTTTTACAGATATTTGGAGAGGGGGATTCGAGTAAATTTTTCACGTTTGTATAATTTTTAATTTTGTCAGAAAAAAAATGTACATGTTGATTTTTTTTAATTCCCTTTCATCGTTAATTATATTGTTCGGTTTCATAAATTATTTACGAAATTTAAATCATCATAGTTCTGGGATAAAGATAACTGACATATGTTCCATAAATCGTAAATATTTTGTAGATTCCTGACAAAAACATCATAAGTTTCAGAAGTTTCTTCGCTTATCGGTAGATCAAACGTATTGTCATAGACATTTCTGTTTCCATATTAATTTAATTTCAAAACAAATTCAAAAGAACAGTTTCATCATACACACTGTTTATTAAAATGATTTTTGTTGGAAAAATAATCATTTGTCCAACTGTTTTAAAAATTCCTTTATCCACACTAAAGCAACAACACAATAGGAAAATTTAAAAGTGTCGTGATTCAAATGTTGATATTTTTGGAAACTATTTTGTCATGACATATTTAAGCAATGAACTTTGATAAAAAATATACTTCATGCTAAAAGTGCAGAAAAATTATATTAAGTATGTGACTTAGGGCTATTCGCCATTTTCTCCTTACTAACTCGTGAAATTTTTGGTAATTTCGATTGCATAGCATTCCAAAATCAAAATTGTACTTTACTGCGGGTTTCTCAATCTTCGACTTCCTGAAACCATGCAAATCAACTTTCATAGCAGTCATGTACAACATTAGGTACTATGGATTAATAATTAACAGGCAGAATATATTTTATCCCGATATCTTGATAATTTCTTAGCAATTATATAAACATTACGTTTCCTCATCCTATTAGATGAGAGAGAACAAGTTAAAATGTTAAGCTGATGGAAGTTGTAATCTACTTCAGTGCGTACAGAAACATTTTCTTACTTAAGCAAATCATAAAAAGGATGGAAACTTTTTTTCTAGATCTAGTTATGTACGTGACTGAAATGTTCGTGCTGCAATACTCGGAACACTTTCTCTCCTCTCCAACCGTTAGGCACACGGAAACGTGACGTCTTAAATACTCTATATCTTACAGTTAACGCTCCAGATATTGGTCCTTTATTTCCTCGCCACCAAATAAAAAAAATATCGATAAGGAGTAAGAAAAAGTGAAACGTAAGTTTTTTATAATCTTCGTGAGATGGCACAGCATTTTATTTGGGAGCTTTTACTTTCCCTCTTAAGTCGTGATTTACAGTAACGAAACCAGATTTTTTTTGCAATAAAGAGTTCAATTACCCTCTTCTATCTGTTTGGAACTCAAGTTGAAGCGCAGAATTTTACCGGATAGAGTCGGGATTTCAATTCATTTTCAGCTAGCAAGGACCGATGAAAGAAGCTAAGAAATTAAGTGCGAGCGATAGATAATAGAGTTCTATTTATTACAATTTATATTATAAAACCAAAACTAAATAATATTTCAAAAACATGTAATAAAATTAATCATAATAGAAAGCATAGAATATATCCGCAGATATAAACAAATATTGCAAATGGAATGCAATTTCAACGCAGCATTGGAATAAATTAAGGAATAAAATTAATTGACGCTATTGGAATAAATTAAGTAGCCCAAAGACCAAAGGTTCGTCTGCTGGAAATGAATGTCGTCATGAATACCAATGAACATAAATCTTATCGTATCTTTGAATATTTTTAACATCGAACTCTGAAAGTTGGTGGGATAAAGAATAATTTGGGCTAAAGATTTTTTTTTTTTAAATTGATACTATAAGTGAAGAAGAGGATAATGCAAGGTCTTAATGATTACTAAGATATAACGGAGGTATCTGGATAAATTTTATTCTACAATTAATTGATCCTGATGTAAAAATGTCGTAAATTCACGTTAATTTGTATTCTTTCATGAAGTCGTAAATTTAAGCAATCCGCAGCTTGTTGAAAATAGAGTATCAATCTGCTGAATTCTACAATGATGTCCTTCAAAATTCGAGAAATACGGAAAGAAATATATAACTCTGGATGGCGACAGTAGAGAATTATAAATAAAAATTATGTTGCCACATATCGATTACTTTTAAGGGTTAAGACTTTGAAAATTAAAATTTAAGACTTTGCGATTCCCCGAGATAAAAATTAAGACTTCACGATATTGCGGATGACTTGAAGCTACGGGTTCATGAAACCAAGCAAATGATCAGTAATCGCTATCATTTGAAGTATTATGCACATGGTGACGATTTCATTGGAAAATGTAATTTTATCGCAATATCTTGATTATTTCTTTCTAATAATTAAAGCTTTACGTTACATCCTCGTATTAGATGAGTTAGGTTTGGTTTCGTCTATGTCGATTTGGAAGCAACAGCTCGGTGATGGAGCTCGTAATTTTGAACTTCAGTCAAGTGATGAGGACGATAACTAAGCTGGCTCCTCCCTCTTCTAACTTCCACACCACGCCTACGGGAGGACTTTGGTCCCCGACAGATTTAACGTACATCAGCCTCGGTTACATGGCGGGTCTTTAGTGGCATCGAGGCTCGAACTCACGACTCAATGTAAACCACCTCCAGCGATTCCGCGACAATGACCACTAGGCTACCGCGGCCACTCTTATTAGATGGGAGGGAACAATTTAAAATATTCAGGGGATGAAAGTTATAATCTACTTCAGTGCGTACCGAAACATTTTCTCATTTAAGAAAATCATAAGAAAGATGGGAACTTTCCCCCTAGATCTCGTTATGTACGTAACTGAAATGTATAAGTGCTACAATACTCGGAACACTTTCTCTTTTCTCCAACCATTAGGCACGGAGAAACGTGACGTCTTAAGTGCTCAATATCTTATAGTTAACATTCCAGCTATTGCTCCTTTATTTGCGTGCCACAAAATGGGGAAAAAAAATATCGGTAAATGGTAAGAAAAAGTGGAACGTAACTATTTCTTATTAACGTGAGATAGAGAATCGCTTTTTAGTTATGAGCTTTTACTTTCCTTTTTTAGTCGTGATTTACGGTGACGAAATGAAGGACTTTTTTTGCAATAAGAAGTTACATTTCCTGTTATATCTGTTAAAAACTTCTTAAGTTCAAGAGCGGCATTTTACCGGGATAGAGTGCCTTGATTACAATTCATTTTCAGTGATCAAGAACTCATGAAAGTGGGAAACTGATTTGAGCGAAAAATGATAGATTTATATTTATGATACATCAGATGAATTATTATGTTAAAATACTAAGAATTCTGGAATCAACTGAATTTAGCAATTGACTTAATTATCGTTTAGTGGAGAATATAAAAAGAGAAAAATAACCCTATCAAGAAAAAGAGTAAAATAACATAATTGATGTAATTATAACTTACAACAACATTGGGCTTTTAAAATTAACGAATTGATGTGAATTCTTCTATCAGCCCTCACCTTGGCGACCGGAACCGAAACAGCGTCAAATCCTGCCAAAAATATGATCTTGTATATGAAGCTATCGTTTATTAGGGCATCATTAAGATAAATTTTAGTTACCATTTTAGCTATCTGACAAATGGAGCAGAAACAAGTTTGAGTTCTTATGTTAGTTTGGTATTCAAAGTTAATCAAATCAAAAATGGATTCCTCCTGTGCTTAATGATGAATCCAGTTTTCAGCGTCGATGCGACCCGGATTCATCTTTAAGCACTGGAATCAAAGCGTTGGTTGGCTAGGGTGAATATTTCCCGGAAAAGGCAAAGTTGGTCTTCTCTGCCAGAAAAGTTATGACGAAGAAAGGTGCGACCATGATCATGAACAGCTGAGATAGTGAGTCATGTTGCTTACTACAATCAATCGTACGAGCGCTATCTCTTGGAACGACATTATAAGGATCTATTCCTCAATTACATGACATGCTGTCCATAAATAATAATTGATTTAGAAGTTTATCATTAATACAAGCAGTTAAATCTAAAAGTTTTCGTTCGATTTCAAATCGGCATTTGAATGCGATCACTTACCTAAGAATGTGTCATTTCAATTACAAAGATGAGATATGGTTTTGTTCTGCTTAGCAATTAACGTAGTTGAAACTGATTTCAGAATAGATTATTTGTCAGAATAATCAAGTAATACGATACTTGAGAATTGCCAGATTCTCAAGTATCGTATTACTGATTAACCATGATTGCTAACAGAAAATCTCTCTTTGAAGTAACACTTTCACTATTCCTAAAATGGTCTATAATGATTGGAGTGTACGATAGCAAACTTCGTTGTAAATTACATGGAAAAGTCATGATTGATATGTTAATGATAATTGTTTCAATCGTTTTTTATTTTATATTTAACGATATAAAATAAAAATAATAAATATATTTAACAATATTTAGAGGTGTTAAGGGTATCAAGACAAGAGTGAACATTTAAAATCAGTAACATTTGAGTAATAGTGGAGGTAGCGAATCGTCGAGACACTTGAGGCAAGGCGTACAAATTCTTAGACTGGTAGTTCATCAACGTCGTACTGAAAAGCAACACGAGGGTTGTTGGTGACAAGACTCGTAAATTTGAACGTGTGAAGTGACGAGGACAACATCTGAGCTTACATTTCACTCTCCACACAACGACAATAGGAAGACTTGGGATCTCTACAAGATTTTAACGTG
The DNA here is from genome assembly GCA_019974015.1 of Nephila pilipes. Classification (NCBI taxonomy): domain Eukaryota; kingdom Metazoa; phylum Arthropoda; class Arachnida; order Araneae; family Nephilidae; genus Nephila; species Nephila pilipes. The sequence continues at coordinate 77,422 of BMAW01012964.1, forward strand.
CATCAACCCCAACGGCGGGTATTTATTGGCATCAAGGATCGAACCCACAACTCAACGAAAATAACGCCGACTGCAAGTCCGTGACTCTAACCATTAGGCTGCTGCGATCATTGTAAATTATTAGACAATGCAATGTAACACCCAGAATTGTAGTCAACTTATGGATGCAGTTGATCCACAAAGAGAAGGTACGAGGAACGTTCCTCAGAAATTGTAAGAGATTGCAGCATCGAAAATGTTTTGTTTTTAGTAAGCATCATGACAGCTGTTTCAGTTTTAGTTACTCGTATTCGGGATCATGACGCCTTTCAAAAATGTTTCGTCATGAGGCCATCCTCACGTTTGTATTGGAGTTTCGATTTTATCCACTAAATTAGACGAAGACAGTGCATGTATTCCAAATAACAAAATTTATACAGATTTGAGAAGCAATTCGCAACCCACCTGTCATATTTGTGTTGTTGTATCGATAAGCTTACTGCAGCTCAAGAAACAGAAAATCAGTATTTTTTTTTATTGCATGTTGAAGTTTTCAAGTATAATCATCTCAAAATAGCATTTACACAATAAATTTCAGGCTTCGTCTTTTACATTACAGCATGATACCTTAACTTATAAAGGATATTTTAATAAGGAATTTTGTTGCTTTAAAAATTTGTTTCAAAACATGTCAAATTTAACGCATGATTTTTTAATTACCTTGTAAAATTAAAAATTAAATTTCTTTTTTGATCAAATCATCTGTTATTTTGTTTATAAATTAAATGTTACCAATGCAAGAAAGGTAATCTTAAGAATCCATTGGAAACTAACTGTAAAAATATTTAAAAATCAATTGTAGCAAGAAGACTGAGGAAAAGTACTAGCGTAAAAAAGATCTAATTAAATTCTTAAGAATGATGAAACCTGTAAATGTTCTAAGTAAAGCTTCAGAAAATCAAAAATTATGTTTGAAAAAAGGTTTTTCTCTTGTTTCACAGCTGTTACCGATTTAACAACACAACATGCATTTTGACATTATAACTATTTTTGCTCTTTTCAAAATCCGAAACTAATTACTGCATAGAGGATTAAACAACAGACAATATGTAGATGACAGGGAAGATTACAAATTCGCGTGAAAATGTTTTCCCTTTTTTCCCCTATTTTCCAAGTTGCAATTAACAAATAGAAGAGGATACCTTAATTTTTGATATTCCAGAAGGTGAAAATGCAGCTTCTGTTGAAATAATGCCGCTTCTGACAGAAGGGATTTCTCGAATTGGATTGTTAAATTGAAAAGAATATTAAACATAACAAAACGAGCCTTCTTAATACAAACTTAATGTTGTTGTGTACAGAAGTTTTTACATTGATGACGTGTATTAGTAGAATACCATTTATTCAGTTATTTCAGATTTTAAATTAACATTTTATTTTCAAAATACTAGTTTGCTCATTGCACATTTATATGACATAAAATTCAAAAAAAAAAAAAATCAAATAAACTCTTACATGTCTTTATACTTTAAGTATATAATAAATAGTTGTTTTGTAATAATAGATAAATCCTGAATCTTAAAAAAAAAATTCTGATTTTGTTTGAACACAAGATAAAAAAAGAAACAAGACTTTAAAAATTCCTCTATTAAAACTATTTAATTATTTTAAATTTTAAGAAGCAAGATTTTAAATGAATTTTAATTTTCCTCTCTAAATATTTCAATGAATCCTTCAAAACATTTTGAAATATTTAATAATTAAATTCTTTATTTTCATTTTGAAATAATTTCGCTTCATAAAACAAAAAATTGCTATCTGTTGGAAATGATTAATATGTAAATATTTATTTCATTTTATTTTTATTAATACCTCTTTATATCTGCTTCATTTCAATTCTTTAAGCAAAATAATTTCTCTGAGGATATGTTTAATATAATAATTTATAGTTAGTATTTATTTTAAATTTTAATAATTGCCCAGAACCAACATGATTACTAACATGATTGCCCAGAATAATACAGAATATTACCAGATAATTTTAATAATTTACTGCCTACTTTAAAATATTATCGTTTGCTTTTATTTTAATATCGGAAAAGTAATTCAATTTTCCATTACAGAATCGTTTACCTTGAATTTTTATCATTCAATTTGTCATCGGTTTTGTATTTTATATTTTTGAAGGATGGTTAACGTAATCATAACGATTCAAAAGACGTTAATAGAGTGCAGTCTAATTTTAATTTTAAAAATTTATTCCTTTACTTTTCTTGTAAATAATATTATTCGCAATTAGTGTTTATATATAAATATCTAAATAGTCACGTTTTTGTAACTAAAAACTACTACTTTTGATCTGGAGATCCATTTACTGGCATGCGTTTACAACTTTTTCTCTGTTGAAATTAAAAAAAAATTCAATGATTTTTTCAGAATGTTTAAAACTATATACAAAGTTTCATTTAATTCCAAGTTAAGACCGAATAACTCTCATGATATAAGTTGGCGCCTTACTTTCCAAAATTCCCGCCACGCCAAGTAAAGATATGATGTTGATCGCCATGGTAACGCCCTGGGTTAGCTGCCATCAATAATCTATTCAGTCATAACTTAATAGATTTTCCACTTATGAGGATCTGTATTACAAGTCAAACTTATATATATTTATTCTTCCTTTAAGATTCATAAAAAAATCAAGACGTTTATTTCATCACTGAAGAAACTGTCACGTGTTTACTACAAAAGATATAATTAGAAATGAATGCTTATCTAACTTCTTTTAAAAGTGGTACAGAGACCGAAACTAATCCAGCATCAATCTCAGCGTGCACACAGAACAACTCTCGTGGTCTTAAGCTTCCAATCTCCCTCAAGGGCTTGCCTTCTTGAAATAGGTACGGACATTATACCCTCGAGGTACCTTAAATATATTTTTCTTTCCCATGGAGTATACTATCTTTGGAAAACATGGGAAAAACGATCGCGGGATACTTTGGTGATCCTTCTCTACTTTCCACTATCTTTCTTGTCAATCATTTCCTACCTTTTTCTGCTTTCTTTTCAAACATCTAGATGACAATTACACCTTGTTTGGCGTAGCATATTCACCATCACACACACAGTCAAATCATTCTCTGCGCTGTATTAAAAAATTCGCAGCTATTGATGATAACTTCAAATTCTTGGCCACTATCCTCCCTCAAAACCTTTTCAATCAATCTCCTTTGTTCATTTATAATTTCCTTATGCCAGGTTTCTCCTTAGAAATTCCAAAAAACGTTGCTCGTAGCATCGAAAATATGGTTTATTTTTTAGTAAGTAAGCATTCTGACTCACTGGACAGTTGTCTGAATCTCAATGACTCGTATTCATGATCATGACGCCCTTCGCACCTGAAATTTTTTGGCATAACTTTTCCAGCTGATGACACCATTTTTGGAAACCTTAGTTTTTATTGTTGCTGGATTTCCCGTTAGTAGAAAATAAATCTAGGTCTCACAGACGGTGAAAACTTGATGCGGCAGTGAAATTTTGATTTATCATCAAATGACTACTGAATTAATCAATGTCACATCCATTTAACAGTACCCAATGGTTGCAAAACTTTACCTTAATGATGCCATCTGCCTTTAAAAACAAGCACTTTTGAACCACCTTCGTACTTCTATCATACCTACAATTCAATTTGCATAGTACTGTTGATTACATAAGTCATAATTTCGAGATGTTTCAAACGAAAAAAAATACTTAAGAAATGCCCAAAAGGCAAATTGAAGAGAAATATGGTTGTGAACTCAGTTACAGTGACTTCGAGAACAATTCAATGTAACGTCTTTATTATCCATACTGATCTTTGGAGGAGTCACGATTCTATCTTTTGACACAATTTGCCAAGGAGTTGAGCAAAAGTATTTTAATTTCACTGTTTTCAATATACGAATTCGAATCAAATTTTGGAAGGAAGCCTTACAAAGAAATATATACCTAATTTTACATAAAAAAAAAAAACAAAAACAAAACAACAACAACAACAAAAGCTTGATTCTATAACGCAAAAATTATTTCTTAGAAGTTAATTAGCTATGTTAGTTATGTCCATGAATTGATTCCTGAAAATCCATGATTTAGTTCCCTTACGCATTGATTTTACAAATTTTATCTTGATATGATGAGAATTATGAAACATATAGTCCCTTTGAAAAAGGCAAGTGACGTTGCGCTATTCACGGGTTCATCTTCATTAACTTCGGGGAGTTCTTACAATTTAAATTGCATAAAATTTCAACTATTTCCAATCTTTTGTTATTAAAAAACTTTTTGAGTCATATTTTATGAGTATTTAATTATATTATTATAAAAATTCTAATCGTGGGAGTAAATGTATACGAGTGATATCAGAACAACACAGAAAGCAAATGGCGCTTTATTCACGCATATTTTTTACAAGACGAAGTACAAATTGCAGACCTTGGACAGTAACAGCTCAAACAGAAACATGATACTTGTACAGATTAGCGACATAGGAACAAAAACAGCACTTGTAAGGATGTTCACAGTTTTATTAGCAACATTCAGATCACCAGCTGACTGATTCACAATACGGACAAATCTCCGCCATAACACTTTGCTCTTTTAAGCCAGACTACAAAAACAGATTCCAAATGATTTCCCGATAGATCTCAAAAGCAGACTGCCCCCTCTCAGGTTCTCTTCGTATTTATAGATGTTACAGTCAGTTGTGACATCACACGGAAAGTTCAGGTAAAGTTTGTATCTTTTTTCCAAATCGAGATTTCGCAAGGAATTCAGCAATTTCTGGAATCTTCGATTTATTACCAAAGTCGCCAAGTCGCCAAAATTATCATCTAATTCATCGTCAAAGTGGAAGGGACTTACTTAAACTTTCCTCGGCTGACTGATGAAATCTCTTTTTGTGTCTCTATTCCTTTACAAGAGAAAAAATTTCAAGGAAACGTCATCTCCTTTTTCATAAGAATATTTACCATCACGTCATTTAATCAATATTTAAGAGGTAAAAAAACCTGCATAATTTATCGACACACTCTTTATTTCCCCATTTGCTAAAAGTTTATGTACAGCATACGACGTAGTTTTTTTCTCTATATTTTAGTGAAATCGAATTAATTTCAGAATCAAATAACTTTAAAAATAGTTATTCCAGTTATACTCAATAGATATCTGTGGAAAAAAAATGGCGATTTTAATCAGTGCAACTTTTGATACATTATATATCTATCTGATGTTCTCTAAAATTTAAAATTCATTAATTACAGGAATAAAAATTACATTCGTGCTTTTAATGTGTCAAATTTATTTCTGAGTTTTAATCCATCGAATACAGATAAACGCCCCTGGTCCACTAATAATTAATGTTTTTGGTGCAAAAAAATGGAATAGTCTGTCTCTTTAAATCTTATTCCGCATTAGAAAACTCACAATAATCATATCTAGAAGATTCAGATTTTAAGGAAAATAAAAAAGTGTTTTTCAATAATGTCATCGTCATTATATTCTAGTTTCACAATGCAAATAAAAATGCCTGCTAAAATAAAATACAATGGCAGATAGATTATACATTTTATACTTCACAAACGAATACCGAGAGGGATGATATATGTATAAAATATACAGACAAATTAAATATTTTGCAATCATCCTTCTTTTAAATTTATTTTTTATTTACAATGAAATGTACTTTTTATGTGTTGGAAAATTGCTGAACATCAACATTAAACTTTTCAAATTATATTTGTATTTGATCTGCTTTTTGTGATTTTTTTCCAAGATTATTTACGAAGGAAATAACATCGTCACATTAATAATTCCATTAACTGCGAACTAACTTATAAAATAAAAAGCGTTTTGAGGAACTTTAAACCAAAGTTCCATAAATTAAATGTGGTTTTAAGGCACTCAAGAAAGACTTCTTTAAATTTAATATTTCGACCCAATTGCTTACTCATATTTAACCCAATAGTCGATCCTATACTTACTGTTTAATTTTATGAAAATAATCTCAATGAAAATTAGAAGAGAAAGAACCTAAATTCCTTCTAATTATTTCTTACGGTAGGCCATTTTTATAACTGTGTAGGTGAAAAAAAACACCCAAAACAGTATTTGTGACTTACAATCGAATAAAAGATAAAAATAATCTTATGTGTTATATACCATTCAATATACCTACGAGGGTAGTTCATTAAATTCTCAGAAATTCGAATAGAAGGCCCTCGGCTAGTAGCATGAAAAATGATTGATTTTTAATAAGCCCCATGACTCACTAGACAGTTTCCTACTGGTGTGTCTCCACTTCTCGTATTCGTGATGATGACGCCTTTCGCACCTCAAAATTTATTCATTCTAACTTTTCTTGCCGATGAGATCCTCCTCGTCTTCTTTGGAGCAAATTCATCGGAAGCAACCAAACGTTTTGACTTTTGCTTGATTTCCGGTGTATAATGATAGTAATTAAGTCCAATCTTTGGACGAGAGGTTGAAAGGCGATGAGAATGGATACGCAACAATAACAAGTCTGTTTATATTTTTTATCTGCCAAACTTTATACATTAATGCAGCACGATAAACAAGCATATACAATAATCAAACATCTAACAATATTGTCATATACTGCTCTTCCCGCTAACCTATATGGAGGCATCCTGCTATTCTAATCTTTTTCAAAGATAACATGGTGTCTTCACCTCTAAGTGAAGTTGAGGTCATACTTCATATATCTTTACTACGATGAATCCACATCTCACCGACGGTGATTCGTTTCAACTTCCTTCAATAGATGGAAGCATCCAATGTTAACAACTTACCTAAATGAGGCCATTTGTATTCAAATACTAATACATTTTGACCCACTCTCATGTTTTTCCGCTTTCCAATCGTCATCATTTGCCAGAAAGAAGCTACAACACACCAAGGAGTTAAAGTTTCTCAGTCCGTCTCACAGCTGGTAACATTATAATGAACTTAAAAAATGCGGCAAATCGGCAGTATAAACCAATGGGTCAAAACGGAGGCAATTCTGTAACCATTAGTGTTAAGAATGAAAAATGCAAATGGGAAATTTTTTTCTAAATAGTCCATGAGTCCGAAATCCTTAGTATTTAAAAAAAAAAAAATGTGACGGTAACTTTTTCGATCAAGAAGCCATCTTCGCCTTCTTTGAAGCAGTTCTTCGGAAGCAAGGCATTGTTTTAATTGTGTCATGGTTTTCCATGTATTACTGGGAATTCAGGTCTCATTGACGGTGACAATTCGACGCGATAACAATAAAAGTTTTATTTCGTTGCCAAATAAAAACAACCAGTAAATTAAAGTTCTTTTTTATTGGTGTCTTTTAACGGATAGCAACACGCAATAGTGACGACAAATTCTCTTATCAATTGTTGTGAAAATAGATATTTTTTAACCATCCTTGTAACTAAACTGCTTGATGGTTACTTTACCCTTGATAATTTTTATCATTCATTGAGAGGAAATATATTCACGTTAGACCTGACAAAAGTTTTCTTATTTACTTTACAAACGTCCTCGCAGTAATTAATAAATTATTCCTCTCACACACATAATGTTTTGATCCATTTCAAATGTATAAGAAATTTATATTTAGTTCTGTGTTTTTGTATGATTCGGAAGATTTAATGAAAAAACACTATTCTTTGCTGACTGAGTATAACACAGAAATTACTGCAATAGTAATAAATACCAATAGTATAAATTATGTTACACTAGACAAAAAAATAGACTTAACCCCTCCAAATATTTTACTTTTTGTGCAAAGCTGTTCTTATCATGATCTATTTGAACACACAGCTGCCAGTAGAGAAAATATTTTCTCTTTTCATTTACTCTCATCTTCGAAAAAGTAGAATTTTTCTATTCCCCTTTTTAAGACACGGATGATTGACATCAAGCCTATGGAGAGGAAATATTTTTACTGGTCTGTAAGTGGAAATTGGGCGTTCACAGCAGTTGTGTGGCCTTGGGTGAATCTTGTGTGAAAGAGAAGGCTTCCCTAATATTTCCTTTTAACATTCATTGTTTCGCTACCACCCTTCTTAATTATCTATCAAGATGTTGAAAGAGAGGAACGAAATATTTCAAACTATGTGCCAAACGAATTTCAAAGTCTCGCATGAAAATACATTTGGTCCCTTTTCGGTGAGTTCATAGCCATACGAAGTTTCATCACTTTTTGGTGGATCTCGATCCTGATGGGAAGCTTTGACCTTTAGAGGGTAAAATTAAGTTTCTAATTAAATTATAAAATGCTTATAAATGTTTATATTCAAAATGGAAGAAAAGTAATATTTTGTATATTAATAGTCTTTAGGAGTCTCTTTTGGAAAACTGTATTGTATTTAATTTAAAGAGGTATCATTTTATATAAAAGCAATTCCGGAATAGGATGATAGGAGTGACATGCGACACATATGAAATTTATCTTTTCCGTAAGCGTAATGAAAATTCAAAGATCTTGGAAATATTGTCAACAGCAATTTTAAAATTTTGGCTTTTTTCTATCTCTAACTACATCGTTTTCTTAACTCATAAACTATGCGACTTACGACAACAACAACAAAAAAAAAATGAATAAATAAAAGTAGTAAAAATTATTGCTACATAAGTAAGGACAGAAAGATTCCTGAATTGATATTTCTCAACAAACTATCAACCTCAAAAAAAAAAAAAAATTAAAAAAATATTTTCCTTTTCATTTTTTCACAGCAATGATTTTGTGTACAGAATTTCATTTAATTACATTATAATTTCAGGTTGTATTTTTGTGTACAGTGCACGTACAATAAATTGTATGCATCTCTTACATTATGTATCCACAAGAATAAAAATAGTGTTAAAAATTTCAATTCGACTTTCGATCTGTTAGGTAGAAAGAAACTCGGCCATATTGAGAAAAATCAATATTTTACAACGGAATTTAGGTTTTTGAAAGGTTTTAAGAGCATTGTGATTGAAAAAGAAACAATTACCGGTATATTAGTTAATCTAACTCTATTTGAGAAAGTTAAAAATAGAAGTAAATTAGATAAAATTCAAAGTGTTAAACTAAAAATTAAGAAAACGTATTAATTAAATGATAGATTGAAAAACACACACAATTGATGTGTCATATGAATTATATTTTAATCACCGAAATCCGTTAAATCAAAACATCCTATACAGTTTATTCAACATCAATTGAATGAACATTCATTACATACAAAATAAATGTAGCAGAATAAAATTGGATTTCCGTATGCAACTAAATAATTTATTTAGAGAAGAAAAGAAAAGTATTTGAAAAAAACTTGAAACTGGCTTTGCTAATTTCATTTTAACACATGCTGACACCTTTCTTTCTGTTAAATTTTCTATAAAGTAGAGTTATTCAAAATGAATATTGATTAGCGTAAATTAAGCGTACTTCCAAGCCCCAGGCTGTACAGCAACAGTTAATATCAAGAAAAGAAAATACATTATTCAAATTCCTAATGGGGCCGTGGTAGCCTAGTGGTCAAGGTCGTGGTCTGGCGGCCGGCGGTTTTCGCTCAGTCGCGGGTTCGATCCTTGGCCGCCAAAGACCCGCCGTGTAGCCGGGGCTGATGCACGTTAAATCTGTTCGGGGTCCAAAGTCCTCCCGTTGGCGTGGTGTGGATGTTGGGAGAGGGGGGTGCCAGCTCAGGTGTCGTCCTCGTCACTTGACCGTGGTTCAAAATTACGAGGTCCGTCGCCAATAGCCCTCGTGTTGCTTCTAGTGCGACGTTAATAAAAAAAACTAAAACTAAACTAAACTCAAATTCCTAATACATTTTTATTTTTGCATACAAAATATTTTTAAGTACAAAAACGCTGTCAGTGTTAGCAATAAAAGAATTAAAATAGACAATTCTTCTATAAAAATCATTAATAAAATTAAATATTAAAATACATGCCAATGATAAATTATAAAGTAGACAATAATAATCCTTTCCGATACTAAAATGAAAGCAAATGATGAAATATTAAATTTAACAATTTTAAAATAACCTAATTTTATACAATTCTTTATCAATATCTATTCCACATTTTCGTTCCAAAGTTTAGAAATTTTTGTCTAAGCAATAAGAATAATCTCTCCAACGCTTCCTTCTATTGAATATATTATAATGTATTCTAAGTAAAATAAAATACATCCTCGAATGCAAGACACTCAATCAATTCTCTGTTTTCTGAAAGATTACAAGGAGAAAATCGAACAACCACATTCTACGTTCTTTTTCCATTGCTTCTTGTCATTCTCAACGCAACATTGGACATAGCAAAGCCTCTTGAAGACCCTGAAACCACCAGTTTCTCTTGTGAACTGTCCATCATCAATTGTTCTTTTTTTGACACCAAGAACGTTGAGCACAATAGCTTCACATTTAAATAAGTCTCGAATAAGTCGTTTCGTCCATGATAAGTTGACAGCGTGTTTTCATTTATTTATTCAAAATTACACGAGACAAAATTATAAATGCTGATGGTGCTTATTTGAATTTGACTTCTGAAATTTATACATGACTGTATCGAGCGAGTTAAAAATGTTCTCAATATGTTAGCAGTTTAACATAGGCTTAAGTTTTTTCTTCAACTGATTGAATATTGGGGCAAAAAAAATTTCTTTTAATGGACTGTAAAATAAATTTTGAAACACATTTGTTTTAAAATAAAATAATAATAGCTCTATCAATTAATAAGGCATAATTTATCCACACTTTTTAATTGTAATAAACATTACTTCTATTATAAGCAATTATTATTTTCAAATATTACGTTTGATTCATGCTATGTGATTTTTTTCGTTTCCATTAATTTCTAACACATTTTATTCAAATTTAGGATTTATTATCTGTTTTTTGAGTTCTTTATAGCAACTTTCTGATTTTTTACAAAAGAATGTGATTGATTATTTCAATATAATTTTTGAATCATTTCAAGTCCAATATAATATATGATCCTATCTATTACTTTATTATATATATTGGATTTACAATATTTCAGACTATTATTAAAATGTTATTTGGTTTTTTGCAGTGAGATTTAAGATGCTTACTATGTTCACTAGAGTTCATTTTCTGAATTTGCCAATTTTTCGTTCGTTACCGTATTTTTTATAGTATAATTTACTGAAGTGTCATACTGTGATAAGTAATTAATGCTATAAACGCATATTATTCCATTTCAAAGAATGGAACAATATTAATTACATTATTTCCATTAATCTAAATTTTACTTTGTATTCCTTCCTATGTTGAAATTATTTCAGGACGAAATAATGAATAGCCAGGATGGTAACAGGAACAAATATTATTTAATGCTCGATACGTTCCACAACACAAGACAGGATACAAATACATAAATAAAACACAGATTCACGAACATGACTACATCGTTCTTCTTACCCAGTCTTTCGCCTTCGATTGCGCTTGCGCTCGCTAGTCGTCCTGCTCGCCAAAAAAGAACATGTGGCGCCATCTGGCTACCGTTTAATAGTTACATGGAAGGTAGTGGTAAATTACAGTGTTACAACTTTTCTAATTGTTTGGTTCTTAAAGTGTTAGTTTTGAATTTTTGGGTTTTTAGTTTTTAAATTTTAGATTGTTTAGTTATTAAAGTAAATCTTTATATGATTTACATAAATATTAATTTGATTTTCAAAGATTTTCTGTAATATCTAGCTTCTTTCAATTAATAGTTTTGTTTTAGTGTTGGATATCCTTAGATAGTTATGTGACGAGGTTTATATATACTATTCGTGTTTTGCATATATATGTAATTATATATATTTCTTAATATATTTTGTTTATTTTACTACTCTTCATATATATATATATATATATATATATATATAGAGAGAGAGAGAGAGAGAGAGAGAGAGTAGAAGAGTAGTAAAATGAACAAAATATATCAAGAAATTTGAAAAAACTTTTGAAATGTTTTTAAAAATCCTTAATTTTTTTTTTTTGGAAATACAAAAATGGAGTATAATATATTGTAACAAGATTTAGCCAGCTGAGCTTGGTTATTCTAGAATTATTTAATTAATTTAATCCTATTTAATAATAATAATTAACTATTAAAATAATCCCACTTAAGACATTTAAACAGGAACTAATCGCAACACATGAAGTAAAACTACAGTTTTTGAGGTTAGGGGAAAGGGGTATTTAAGTTTGATAAGAAACTTAACGAACTACCAAAATATTTTTACTAATTTTAAGTAATATTTTAATTTGTTAAAATTATTAATTTAATCAATTAGTGGTCATAGAGTGGACGATAAAACGGATGCTATTTCACACAATGAGGAAAATGTTAGTTTATTTATCAATTATTGTAATTGGAGCAAAAATTCTGGAGATAATGATTCCCTTTTTCTTTTTAAAAAACAAATCGATACTTACCTATTTTTATAAGATTTAAACATTCATCCAAAGCATATACTGCAAAAAAATAATCGATTTAATTTCTATATATAAGGACACAATATCGGATTATGATAGTACTCTTTCAAAACACATTTTTGATCAAGATATCGATTGATTTTTTGTTGGTTTCGTATCAAAATTCAACCTTTTATCTTTAAGATTCTGTTTAAATGATGTTAACCACCCAAGGGGCTATTGTTTTAGGTTGACTATAAATTGGTATGTCAGATCACTTTTCTTTTTTTTAATACGTAAATTAGATTTTTTATAACCATATTTCATTTTCTGATTTTACAATTCTATCCATAAACTTTATGTTAAATTTTTCTGTATTCTTTTACATTGTCTTAATGGTTGGAGTTCTAATGTTAAATATATACACTTGATAATTTTAACTATTAACTAAGATATTATTCAAATATCTGTATTCTACGGTTCTACCTATGGGCTTAATATTACATTTTTTTACATTTCTTATATTCCTTTAAATTTAATTCCAGTTAGCTTAAAATATAATTACTTTATTAATTTATCGTTTACTTTAATTTCCCATAGCTTAAATTATTTACTTCAATCTAAATGAAAATAGGCCACTCGCTGTTTTGTACGCTCTTCCGGGAACAAACTCGGACGCTATTGGGGAAGCAGTGGACGAAATATTGGGGGATGATCGAATAAAAACGGTACTTGCGGAAGATTTCAATAGAAACATTGCAAAGCGGAAGGATTTACTAGAGATTTTAAAATAATCGATTTAGAATGACAAACCAATCCAAGTACATTATATTACAAGTAAAAATACTGCGATAAACGTTATATTTGCTACACAAAGTTTAAAAACTGAATTGAAATTGTGTGGAGTGTAAGATAGTGTATTTAGCTATCACAAAACTTTGTATGGAAGATATTTAAATTAAAAAAAAAAAACAATTTTTATCCACCTCGGTAGCTAAATCTGTTCATTGTAAAACTTTGCACAGAACAATTTTCCATCTTATTTAGAAGCTGATCTTATTTATAGCAGTTCTAATATTATTTGATCATGAATTTTTCTCTGACTGGTTAGGCACTAAAACGACTATTTTTTCATTTCTGCGAAACGCAATGTCTTCGCAATAATGAACTTAAGATATTGTGTTAGTCTTTCAAATATTTATATATATAATAGATTATTTTTGAGGAGTTATATCGAGTAGAAGGTTTTTTATTTTGTAATAAAGTGAAAATTACAAAGACTTTTAAAGAAAATTTCAACGTTCAGATCTCGATCTACTATAGTTACCCACGTAAACGCTATACTATCCAAATAATATTCTTTTCCTTCGATAATGTTATATTCTGTATTATTCAATTTACAAAATGTCGACATGTTTATTCTCTTTTGAGTTACCATGTTTTGCGGAAAGTCTTAATGTTTGCATATATTTGTAAGAAAAGGCCCTTTTGATAGTAAAAATATACACCAACAAATCTTTTCTTGAGTATTTTTCCAATTTTCAAGCCCCATAAGGTCACAAAATATGCATTTGTAGGCAAAATTTATGTAAATTCAGAAATAATTCATAAGGTTACCTTAAATTCCATCGTATAATAAGTATATACTGTTTGTTATAATAAATATGATACTGTTATAAATGTATGTTAATAAATTATAAATGTATGAAAATATATAAATAAGGATTATTTAAATTCCATGAATGTTAGAGTATCATACTAAGAAAAACAACTGAATAGGTAAAATGTAGGCGATACTAGTGAAAAATAACAAAATGTTTCGAAGTAATAATAAATCTGCTGATAATATATTGGATGTATTGCTTTTAATTGTAGATAACTTTATTTATTTATTTATGGAAACTTCATTTTTATAGATATACAAATGAGAAAACTTACTTCAAAAGGCACTTTACACTTAGCTCTGATTCTAGAGTCTCTTACACATAACATTACTTACCCATAAAACAACCAGAATCCTTTCTCGTCTCGGCTATTTCTCCTTGATATGAAGAGTAAAATGTTTTTATTTCCTTACTCGCAGAGTGGTTTGTTATTAATGATGCTCTAAGCGTTCCACTCTTGTTATTCGGATTCCTATAAGTAAGTTGATAAGTGTCCATTCAATGGCCGGAGGAGTGTCCGTTGCATTTATCACCGTGAAAAACGATGCTCTTATAAATGTCACAGTAATACACTCGAAAGACGGCGCTAATATGGTGTGGGATATTTATCAATCAGCAGTCCAAGTGTTCTAGTTATTTTACTCAAGGAATCTATTCCAGATCTCTTCAAGTAGTGCGATGAATTATTGGAAAATGAACTATTATGTAATACCTGAATTAATTTGAGAATTTTACTGTTGGTATTACAAAGAAAAGCATGTCTTTCTGCTAATTTGTAAGTATAGAGTAATAATTAGAATCTTTAATTTCAATTATATTAGGTCAACTGGAAAGCTCTGTCCGTTTGTGAAGTGAAAAAAATAATATATTTTTCATACATTTAATAATATTTACTGTATAATGTATTTCTCGTCGTTACTTTTGAATTCTTGCCAACGTGATGATAATTTGTAAATACCATTTTGAAAAATGCTTTGTCTTTAGAGACGAAGGACTCAAGTAGTGCTAGATTGATTTATGATTCAGTTTTGAATTTTTTTTCCTTTCAAAAACGTTTGCAGGTAGACAAAAGTTTTCAGGGATAGTTAGAGGGTGCTAAGTCTGAGGAGTAAGGTGAATACGACAGAAATTCCCAGCCTAGCTCTGCGACTTTTTGACTAATCGCAAAAGTAGCATGCGGTTTGGCATTATCATGAAGCAATATAATGTGTCTCATATTTAATATCGACGGCCTCTTTTCTTTCAATACTCTGTTTAAATTATCAATTTGTTGAGAGTATCTCTCCGAATCAAGCTTTTTATTGGGTTTCAGAAGTTAGTAATACACTCATGTACAAAAAATTAGCGCACCAAGAAATAATTGCGGGATCGTAACGAAACTTGGCATGAAGGTACATGTTGGGGATATATGCAAATGATTAGAAATGCAGCGTGATTGCGCATTACATAAGCCGGTAGAGAGCGTTTAACATCGTTCTCCGTGGAGTACAAAACCGGTAACCAAACTGGTTGTTTGAGTGTGCTGAACCGTTTACAAAGGAAGAGTTGAGGTAGACATATCATTACGCCGTTTTCGAAGACAATATGAGCAGCTGTCGCAGTTTGAGAGGGGGAGAATCATCGGCATGATGGAGGCTGGGTGGTCAGCTATACGAGTAGCTCGTCAATTAGGCCGCTCTGATTGTATTGTGAGGAGGTGTTGGGACCAGTGGATCCGAGAGATAACCAACACGAAGACGAAGACCAGGCTCAGGACGTCCTCGACAGACCAGTCGTCGAGAAGACCGCCACATCGTAAGAAATGCACGCGTACAGCCAACTGCTTTATAGGCCGCCATCCCGGAACTGGTAGCACATTCACTAGGGGGGCCTGTGTCTTCTCGAACCATATTAAGGCGTCTGGATGAAGGACAATTGGGATCGCGGCGCCCTTGACGCCCTCCCCCATCAACACCTCCGTTTGGAGTGGTGCCGCGCACGAGGAAACTGGACTGCAGCGAAATGGATCCAGGTCGTCATTAGCGATGAATCCAGATTCAATCTCAGCAGTTATGACAATCGTGTTCGTGAGTGGAGACCCCGCGGTGAACGCCTCAATCTTGCTTTTGCTTTACAGCGACACACCGCTCCCACAGTTGGTGGGATGGTATGGGGTGCTATTGCCTACAATACACGGTCACCCCTAGTATTGATCCGTGGTACCAAGACAGCCCAGAGATATGTCCATGACATTCTGCAACCACATGTATTGCCACTCATGCAACGGCTCCCAGGAACCAATTTTCAACAAGACAATGCTCGGCCTCTTACGGCAAGGGTGTCACAAGACTGTCTCCGTACTGTTACTACCCTTCCTTGGCCTGCCCGATTCCCAGATTTGTCTCCAATCGAGCCTATCTGGGATCATTTGGGACGGCGAGTTGGGCATCACACGAGTTTGAACGAACTAGAGGCAAGGTTACAGCAAATATGGAACGAAATGTCTCAAGACATCATACAAAACTTGTATGCCTCAAAGTCCGATCGTATCGCATCGTGCATTCGCGCTACAGGGGTTTCAACAGGGTTTTAAATCTTCCATTCTTTTGCCATTTTCTCTGAAATAAATGATCTTTTTTCTTTGATTTTCTAATCATCTAATTATATCAAAGTAGTTATTACGTATGTAAGATTTCGTTTCATTTTGACGATTCTTTCTTGGTGCGCTAATTATTTTTTTTTTGTCCATGAGAGTATATAGGTTCTCGGACGTCTCACCACATTCACAGCGTTCGGGCTCAATCTCGATTTAGAACTGAGGGGACAAATAGTCCATGCTGCAAGTATGGACTTTTCCTCACACTGTACTGGAAAATAATCCATTTTTCATCCCCGGTTGCCATTCAAAACAAAATGGCTTTGTTTTCGTTCCGAGCAAACAGAGATGCGCATTTGACGATTCGATTAAGAATGTTGTTCTCACTTAACTCACGTGGAACCCATTTGGAATATTTATAGACCAATCCATGTAATGACGGAAAATATATTAT
The DNA here is from genome assembly GCA_019974015.1 of Nephila pilipes. Taxonomy (NCBI): domain Eukaryota; kingdom Metazoa; phylum Arthropoda; class Arachnida; order Araneae; family Nephilidae; genus Nephila; species Nephila pilipes. The sequence continues at coordinate 94,534 of BMAW01012964.1, forward strand.
ACAATAAATACTATTAAATGTATCAAAAATATATCTTTTTCTTTCACTTCACTGACGGACAGGACTTTCCGATTGATATAATAATAATACATACGATCTACGTTATTTACATTGATTCCAGCAAGATTCCTGTAAATCTAGTTACTTCAAAACTGTATTCGTAGAGTTTTCTGTCAATAAATATATAAAAAAGATGTCAAAATGTGAAAAATATACTTGAAGAATTTTGAATGAAATTGGAGATTATTGCAAATGGTTAATATTTTAATTTCATTTGATCTTTTCTTTTATCATTGATGAACATTTATTTAAAAAATGAGTACATACAGTACCTATTTTTGAAGAAAGATTTCATTGCTAAAACAGGTTTGTAATACCATACAAAGTGATGCATTAAGGTGGGGCTGGAGGAGGCCAATCACTCCGATCCTCTGAGAAGAAGAAGATTCCGATGAACCTTAAGTTGATTTCAAGCCCCCGGAAACTTCTGATGATGTGGAAAAAATAAAATTTTATCAAAAATTAAATAATTCAGAATCAGACGCCATACTAACGAATTCAAACTAGGGCACATTAAGGTTAGAAAAAGAAGGGAAGTTCACATCTTAAATCAGAAATATACACCTACTGACTATCAGTGCTATCTGACTATATTTTTTGAAGACCGAAAAAAAAAAACACTCGTAAGAATATTTTTAAAAATCGGAAGGAAGCAGGAATTGCTCAGTAGAATTTACTATTTTTTGCTCTTTCAAATGCATTTTATTGTATTCAAATAGATCAAATAGTAAAGATGTGAAAATTAAAATAAAAATTCCATAGGATTAACATTACGTCCACGAAATCAAAAAGGCATGTAGGCGGGAACCTTAACTGGTTGAAATATTTCAAGGAGCTGGTTAATCCAAGTGAAAAATATCTTGTACCTTTGATAGTGGATGGTAAATCAACTCACAAAATCAACGTAGTCACATTTCCGAAAATCATTCCATTTCTATGCCAAGCTTGCCCCCTTATGAATCAGATAAGCTTCAGCTGCTTTATAGGCTGGTTATTAAGCTTTTAAAAATGCATCTAGCGAAGCATGCTTACTCTGGATTCGGAAATATCCAAACATGAAGCTCTTTCTGAAAAATGTAGCTTACTCGGTAAATATTGCCTTTTCAAGAAAATGTCTAGTATAGCTGTCTCAGTCAGGTTTCGAAAGCAAAGGTAAATGTCCATTTAACCCAGAACATTATCAATTATTTAGATTACACCCTTTCGCTTTCTAAGGAAGACAGTAGTAGTGCCAGATCTACCGCAATTTTGTCCTTGCTCTGCCCTTCAAAATCAGTAGCACATTAGTATTAGTAGTAGTAGTTGAAGCAGCAACCCTAGAAAATGACATAGTAACTTTCTATCTCATTGAGGAATCTCCCGAAATGATATCACTCAAAGTATTCTGGAGTAGATGTTACCATTTTCTAGTAGCTCAAATGCCAGCTGTTAAACGGTGCCGAAACAAATGTGATATTAATTGATAAGTTGGTTTTGATTTGGTAGTCATTTGCTGTCCAATCAAAATTTGATTGATGCTCCATGAAGCTGTCGAAGTAATTTTGCATCAAGTTGTCACCGTCGTGAAAACCTGGATTCATCATTATGCACCGGAAACCAAGCAACAATCAGAGACGGCTTCCGGTGAATCTGCTCCAAAGAAGAGAATGATCTCATCAGCCGAAAAAAAATTGTGACGAAGAATTTTTGAGGCTCGAAAAGGGGAATTGGTCACGAATAGGAGTTACTGAGTCTTAGACAGGGAGTCACGATGCTTACTAAAAACATTTTCGATGCTAAGAGCACCATCTATGAAATTTATAAACACTTATTGAACGACCGTCGCAACAGCTGGGAGGAAATCGTCTAAATAAAGAGAGCAGAAGAAAGCAAAGTAAATAAATCAATTCAAATAAATGCACCAATTCTAATTTATCTCGTTCGGAAAAAAAATGAAATTTTTTTATTCGTACATGAAACGAAAAATTGTTGAAAATTGAACAAAAATTTTGAAAGAAAAATCGCAGAAGAAATAGAAGGAGACCAAGAAACTCATTGAATTACAGGGGTTAAAACCTTAGAAAAAAATTGGATTCAGTGTCGGATTTGTGAAAGTTGAACTTATGAAAATGGCGCCGATCTTGAAGGAATAGTCTGTTTTATGAATATAACGCATGTTTTATCAAACAAAGTAATTACAGAATGCATCGTTATTTCAATTAATTGTTAAATTTTCAAAGACATATCTCTTAAAAAATTTTCTTATTTATATCGCTTACTTATATATATATATATTACTCTTATAAATTGTTTAAAAATAACTCTGCCTATAAATAAAAAATAGGTTGAGAAACTGAGAGTAATTATTTTCTTATGCATTTTTTAAAGTACTATACAACCCTACAGAAGTAATGATAAAATGTAATGACAGTAAAAAAAGATTAATTATTTTTATTTTATAAAAATGTGTTTTATGAACAATGAAGTTTTGTACGGAATGTAATCTGGTTCAACTGAACTGTAAAATGTTTTATATTAAGGGCAAGAGCTTAGGTATTATTCTATACTGCCCAATCTTCCCCTGTATTGTGATATTTTACTATAAGGATGAATAACAGAACGACAATTTTTTCCATATTTTTAGTCCAAAAAAAGGTGATTATAAAAATGTTGGAATAACACCTTATCATTTTATTTAAAAAATAATAATTTCATTGCTTCTATGAAAATGTATTATATGATACAAATTCTATATTTATAAAAATAAAATGTCATTTTTTAAGAATTTTAAGACACAGTTCGTGACAATATACAAGGGGGGGGTAGATGTTTTCACCTCAGTAATCTTATGGAGGAATTTTATGTTTCAAAAATATTTGAACAGAAGATCTTCATTTATTTTAGTTTTTCCTATAAATTAAGTGCATACACATCTAAAAAAATAATAAATGTATTAAAAAACATTTCATTAGAAATGGCATTAAATTACCTGTCTCGTCCGTCATCTTAAATGTCATTCTAACTGTAAGATCTAAATATCATCTTAATATCAACCACAGATCAAGTAAATAAAATAGTGAACAATACCGGTAAAAACCAAGTTTTTTGAACATGGGTTTTCTTTCACACTTTACACGTTACGTAACTTAATTTATTATACTTTAAGTTTTATGAGCAAAAGGGAACGTTGAGTCAAATTGATTATTAATTATTAATTCAATACTTAGTTTTAATAACTTATTTTTCATTAATTTTTCAACAAAATAATAATGAACAAAAGATAGTTTATATAAAGACCCTTTCACCTTGGCGACGGATCTGGCGACCATTTGGCGACGTGGCGAGAAATTTGATGCAAATTTTAATTTCCTGAAATTCCTTCATTTAATTTTAATTTTAATAATTAGCTCAATTAATTTTTATAATTAAATTAACGTATTGTTATCCAAAACCCTCGTCTATGGTAAATTTCAGCTCAATTAAGCGCTTTAAAATGTGAGAAAAAAAGATTTGAAAGTTTTGACATGAAATGTGAGAAGAAGAAAGTCCATCAACTATATCTAAAATATCGCTTTTATTGATCCTATAATGTGGAGAGGCCCTCCACATTTAAGTTCCTTTCCTCGAAAACTCTCAAGTTCTATAATCTATCATAGAATACGCATACCGAAGTATGATACGAGTGCCTCGTGCTATGGCTTTGAAAGCGTTGAGTATTAATCTCACCAAAACCACTATGCCTTAACAAATACTTCCGCGCACAAAACACTAACACTCATCTAACTACAGTAGCCTTAATAATTCTTAATTCAATTCTCTATCACTTTATACTACTTGATGATCTCTTTTCCCTCCACTTCTAAAATTTTATTCCATTGGCCTCATCACTTTTCATTTGTTGGGGAGGAACGAAAAAAAAAATCTGAAAGAAATCCTTCGACTAATCAGATGTTAGTCGAAGGGAAAAGTATTTCATATGAATCGATATATCAAATTTGTTACCTTTGATGTTACTAACAGCACTCTTAATTAGACTATAAGTCAATGATTAGTATCATTTACGATATTTATGTGAGGATGAAAAGTATAATTCTGTGTGTTATTTCAAATATGTTTTTGGATTGTAAATGTTGTCGTTGTAGGATTTCAATCTTCCAAAATATTGTGTGTTAATAGAATCCGTAAGAAATTCCAGGCTTTCCTTCTTTACTGGAGGCATTTAAAGTAATAATCTGCAGTAAAAATGCTTGAAGCACACAGAAGAAAGCAAAAGTTATGACACTTAATCAATACTTTAAGAAGAAGAAATTTGAAGCCCGCCGCTTCTTGTCATTCAAGTTATCTCCTTGGACTTTAAAATGGAAATTGAGGATCCAAATTCAACCGAATCTCTCTTGTGAATTATCTGTAATCAAAAGTTCCTCTTCGTTGACACTAAGCACTGTTCTGACAAAAGCTATATATTCAAGTGTGTGTCTTGAATATGTCAGCAGTGATAAGTTAACTTTTTTTTTTTACAGTTTCGTTAACTGTTTCAGAAGAACAGATAATTTTTGTGGGTCCTTATTCGAATTTCCACACTTTTGCATGTGTTAGAATAGAGTACCTTCTAACTTAGAATAGAATAGAGTACCTTCTAACTTAGAATAGAATAGAGTACCTTCTAATTTAGAATAGAATAGAGTACCTTCTAATTTAGAATAGAATAGAGCACTTTCTATGTAGTTGTGTTAGAAAAGAGTACTTTTCAAGGTTTCTTAACGTTGCCTATAGATTTCTTTTAGTGTTCCCTAAAATACTTTTTAGTACTATCTAAAGGATTTTTTCATGTGGTCTAAAAGTGGGTTTTTTTTTTTCATATTGTCTAATGGTAGTTTTCATATTATTAGCCATCAAAGGGGCTATTGCTTTAGTTGGATCATTTTTGGAGAAGCAGATAACTTTTCCATTTTTTTTTATCCTTTGCCTCAATTTTAATTAATTTAGCTTAAATATATTCAATTTAGTAATTTATCATTTACTTTAATTTTAATAACATTAGCTTAAATATATTCAATTTAATAATTCAGCGTTTGCTTTAATTTTAATTACATGTAGCTGATATAATATTCAATTTAATTCCTGACTTAAGTTCTAGTCAAAAGTTGTATCAAACTTCAATAAATTAAAACAGCCACAGCTTCTGAGTCTAATCCCCTATTTTTATGGTATTCAAGATATCCTCTCCATCAGTTCATGGTCCCTCAACACGTTTACAAACAAATTTTACGTAAGCATTAAATATTCAACTTACCCCGATGCTCGGGTCGGAGCAGTTACGATGAAAGTTCAACTTCTACAGGTCATATCTGGAATTAAGTCAATCAGACGATGATGTAATATTCTGAAGGCTAAACTTCAAGAAGGCAGAGTCAGATCTTTGCTCCAGTTATATCAAATTATATTTCACACACGCTTAAAGTATGTTTCACGTACTATTCAGTTCTTTCGCACTCCTGTGGTATCATGTTACTTTTCAGTCTGTCATCTTCAGTGTTATTCTAATTACAAGATCTTAATTTCAACTTAAGTTCAAGCACACAAACCAAGCAAATAAAATAGTTAATTATAACAGGAATATATATATGTTAACTTCTCTTAAGAGGAAAGGGATTGCTCTCAAACAATATGCTTCCTTTATCCGCGAGATCTAACAAGTTCTATAATCTATCAAAAAAACGCTTCCCGGAATTTGATGCAAGTCCCTCCTGCAATGGCTCCTAATCTCACTAAATCCTCTATGCTCGCCAAAATACATCAACACTCTCCCTATTACTGTGTCATTAATAAACCTCAGTTCAATTATCTGTCGCTTTTATACATCTAGATTATATCTATTTATTTTACTTCTAAAGTCTTACTTCATTTACGTTTCATTTGATTGGGCTAAACAGGGAAATCAGAAAATCAGAAAGAAAACCCGGATGTTAATGGAAGGGAAAATACGTGAACAACTCATGTTACAGATACTTCAAATTTATAGAAAACCAATATTTCAAATATATTAACTTTGACGCTACTTACAGTACTCTTAATTAGACTATAAGTTAACTAGTATCAGTTTCTATATTTATATGATGATGAAAAGTGTAATTCTGTGTTCTATTTCAAATGTATTTTTGGATCGTATATGTTGTCAATATAATATATAAATCTTAAAAAATATTTTGAGTTTGTAGAATCTATAACATAATCCTAGCTTGAATTGCTCCCTCTTGATTGAATTGCTCCGACTGCATTGAGTACTAATATCATCTAATCCGCTATACTCGCTAGAAGACTTCCGCGCATATCACACTAACATTCTTCTTATTACAGTAACTTTCTTATATCTCAAATCAATTATCTGTCCCTCTTATACGACTTGCATATATATATTCACCCCCTTCTAAACTTTATTTAATTTGAATCATCACGTCTCATTTGATATGGAAGAAGCTGAAAATTTAAATATGGAATCAGAAAGAATCCCAGATGTAAATTGTAGGGAAAACACTCGCAAATAGCCCATGTTACAATTCTTTTTTTATTGTCACTTCATTTCACTTTTCATTTGAACAAATTTGCCCGATTCGCCACCTAAGGGGCTATTGTTTTTGTTGGATCATATTTCGCGTACCTAATCACTTTTCACATTTTTACTGTTTGCTTCGATTTTAATTACATGTAGCTTAAATATATTCAATTTAAAAAAATTATCATTTACTTTTATTTTAATTACACGTAGCTGGCATAATATTCAATTTAATAATTTATCATTTCCTTTAATATTAATATCGGAAAAGTTTACAATTGTTCATTTCTCGATATTTTATCCTTCCTTTAGTTCTTATATTTAATTTAGGAATTTATAATAATTATGAGAAAAAACGTACCTCGGGTGGCTAAATCTGTTCTTTGCAAAATTTTTCAACGGACTTTTTAAAATTTTTTTTAACTTCCTTCATTTGAATGAGTAGAGTTTTTTTTTTATTTTTCGCAATTGTCTCCGAGGTAATTAATACAAGAATGCAAATATCTCATCTCTCGTTACATTCCTAATATTACTAAATGCTCACTGTGTATTTCAAATTGTGCAGACGATATATCAAGGTGTATGCTTTGTAATTCACATTATTCGAGTTCAATTCCGGAAAGACCCCATTTACTGCCATTGTGATGATTACCGTTGTCAGATCCACTGGCATCAAATTACCGATTAGCCATGATTACCCCGCAGAAGCCACTACACAGAACAGGAGTTGCCGGCGCAGATGTTGGACTATTCTACGAATGGTCTATAATGATTAGGAAGTTATAAGATTTGTTTTAAATCATTTAATACAGGTGTTTAGGACCCTACCGGTAAATGTTTCAACTAATTTAAAAGGTTTGCTTTGTTTCCTGAAAATCTATAGAAAGGTAATCTATTAAATGATTAAATGACTACAGAAAATTTACCTTTATAAAATAAGAGTTATTTCCACTTAAACGTGTCTGACACCAGAACCTTTTGCATGATATACTTAATTACATAAACTTCTCATCACAACATAAATACCTATTAAATTATAACATACATATTCATAGCAGAAAGATTAGAATGGAAGTGAAGCAGATTATAATTGCAGATAATTAACAGGTAAAACAATAAAGCTTTACAAATTTATTTTAGAAAAATGGGTATTAAAAATTTGTATAGAAAAAGAATAAAAAAAAATAGATTATATATATATATATATATATAGGGCATTTATTTTTCTTTTTCATTCATTTTTTATACCCGAAGAGAAAATATTGCATTCTTCTTTCAATTTTTTTTATTTTGCTCGAAACTTACCTTTCTTATTTAGATGAGTGAGTTCATTCATAAAATATATTCTAGAATAAATGTTGCTGTTCAGTCAAATATAATATTTCGAATAAATTGGTAAACCAAGTTAAGTGCTTACCTTTGGAGTACTTTTTTTCCAAAAAGAAAAAAAAGAAATTTTTGCGAAATACTTACATTTTTAGTTACAATGCTCTATAAAATGATCAATACAAAAGTCCTTTTCATAAGCTTTTTATTTTATTTTTGCCGTATTTGGTAAAAATTTAGTAAAAATAAACATTTTCGCTAAAGTTCATATAACAAATTGTAATTCATATTTTTCACTTTTTATTTCAACAATATATTTATTATATATTCATGTATATCTGAATTGTTAAGCAAAAAAATGCAGCTATGTCTTAAACTTATTGAGTTATCCCAAAACTTATAAACAAGCATGATTTTACCAAAAAAAAAAAAAAAAAAAAGATATCACTTTTTAAAATAAAAATAACTCGAAAATAAATAGTTCTATACTTAAATGCTATGTTTGAGATTCACAATATACCTACATTGTTGTCAAATTGTACAGAACATTGTGGTTAAATTTTATTTGAATATATTAAATACTTTTTAAGAAATGAGTTTTTTCGTAATAAAAAAAAAATGTATCGCAGTTTTCCAGAAAACGCAAATCTATAAATGAAAATTAAGTAAAGAAATAGTTTCCAATAGTTACAACTAAAATAAATAAACAAGTAAAACTAAATTCTGTATTTAAAAAGCACATTGTATAATTACATCGCTTAAAAGTGAAGAAACATCTGTTTAAAATGCATTGTTTACATTTCTTTAGCTTAGTTTCGGTCTTGAAAAATTCCACTTCCGGTTGCTTTAAATTGAACTTCCTGGTTAAAATCTGGGCTATAACCTTATTTCTATCAACCCTAAAAACAAATGCAAATCATTTTTGAAATCATAAACGTATGGGCTTAAAGAAAATTTAATAAAGAAACTTTCGAATTTTCCCGAAAACGGTGATTTTTGGGTAAAAACATACCTTAAATAAAAAGAATAATAACTTGAAATAGAATGCATTTGTGTTGCTTGGTATATAATATGAATGTTTTACAATTAAACAAGTATAAATTACCGTACATCTCTTCAGAACTAAAATAGCTAGTTGAAGGAAAACAAGAAAAAATCAGAAAAAAATTAATAATTTAACAAAACTTAGCTTTAAAAAAAACCAAGAAAAGTATTACTTACTTTGCTCGTAGCTGCCTTCACATCACAAAGGAAGATTTCATCAATTCATATGAATGTCTGTATTGGCTTCGATGCATTTGTCTGCAAACCTCAAACATATTCTCTGAACCATTCTGAAACCCATAATCTAAACCATTTTCAAAATATTTCTCTCGACCATTTTTAAGTCAATATTCTAAGCTACTATAGAAAAAATTCTTTGAACCATTCTCAGATATTAATCCGAGTCCGAATCATTCTCAAACCAATTCTCTGAACCATTACCCAAAAGAACCTTATTCATATGTTTTGCAATTTCATGGTATTTTGGAAACCATTGACTTCATTGTAATATTTACTTTGTTCCGTTCACAATACATGTTATATAAATAATATATTGAATGTATAAGTAATTTGCAAAATTTAAGAAGAGGATATATGCATTATAAAATAAAATATCGGAGAGCCAAAAAAAATCATTTAATTTCTTTAACTTTTCCTGATTTATATTTGTTTTGAAAGTTTTTATAAAATTTGTAATAAACCATAGATATTAAAAACTGTGTGAATTACGGAGCTTCTTATTTCCCAATTTTCATTTTCTAAATATAAAATACAGTTAAAAAGGAAATTTCTGTAATAGCTCGTATAAAAAAATTCTTAACAATAAATATTGCAATATTTCAAGAGAATATGTAATTGCATCAACAAACAAAATTATAAATATAATTAAAATTTACTCATTTACTAAGAAAGTCTAAGTAAAACATGTTTGTAAATCCCTTAAGTAAAAAGCAGAGTTGAAAAATAACCGTTATTTATGCTTTTGGCAAGATGTCATATTATAGAAAAAAATTGTTTTAATAATATTTATTAGCCACGCAAGGGGCTACTTTTTCAAGTGGATCACTTTTGGCGTATAAGATCACTTTTCAATTTAATAATTCATTGTTTGCTTCAATTTTAATTACATTTAGCTTAAATATATTCATGATGCTTCTTTAAAAAAAGGGAGCGAAGATAAAATGTCAAATGTACTGCTTTTTACAGAATTTTAATGCTCTATAATTATCGAGTTCTGTTTTCGTTTTTACGCTTTTCTACTTTCCCAACTTTTTTTGCTCCTCTACTAGTATTAACTCTAGCAAATTGCGTCATGTGACGTCACAGTCCCATTTTATTATTCTCCAGAGTTCTTCATTTATTCGTCTATTAGATTGTACAAAAAACTTAAAACTAAAATCAATTACAAATTTTTGTTGCTTTTAATTTTAAATATTTACCTGTACGTAGCACGTATCTTATACAAGGTTACCAGCACAAATGAATGACCAGATTCTTAAAAAAATATTTTCTAAACTGTAACACCTATTACCTGAAATAAAGAAAAATATACTAAGTCTTTTTTCTCCCTTCTATGGACAGCACATCAATAGAATGCTGTGATTGAAATCCGAAGATGACGACAGAGAAGAGTTTTTGTGTATTAGAATATGCATGGATTTTTTTTTTCATTTATTTCTGTAAAGCGGGCGTTTAGAAATCGCTACGGAAAGGAAGCACCAAATCGCAAGAGCATTTTTCAATGATATTGACAGTTTAAAAGATACAGTTTGCTTGTGCAGAAAGAAAAGTAATAGCTATTCACGTGTCTAGGTATGAACGGTGGAGAGGGTGTGTCAGAGTTTTGTTCGAAGTCAATGACTGCTGGCGTCAAAAACACTGTTTATGCACCATCGATACCGAAAACGCTGCAAGAACTTAAAGAAGGCATTTGTGCAGCATTAGGAACTATTGACAAGGTGATACTTCAAAATGTGTGGAAACAGCGTGATTCTAGTTTAGATGTTTGTTGTTGTATAACAATAAAAGGCTTACACATCAAACATTTGTAACTGATAATACGAAACTGGATATACGTTTCTCGATATATAATATATATTTGAGTGTGTATGTGTGTATTGTTATCTCCCGTTCTTAAAGCCCGTCTGTGGAGGGTGTTTTTTGTAAAGGGGTGAGTGTGGGATGTCACACAATCTCCTCAGATCAGAGAAGACGGATCTCCGAGCTGAGCGGGCGGAAACGAGTAGATACTCGACAAAAGTTGTGAATCGCGGGGTGAATCAGCGCTAACTGCACTGATCACCAAAGTAACGCAAAAAGGAACTGTAGTGAATGAATAAAGGAATGTTGTTATTATCAATAAGAAATGTGTCTGATCTCATATGAAGTTAAGAGAAAGTAAATTAAGTAGTAAGCTAATGAAAGTTTGTAAGAAACGAAGTGATATGATATATATGAATTATAAATTAATAATAAAAAGTTATATTGTGAAGAGTGAAAAAGAAAAGTAGTTTAGTGAAAAAATAAAATTAGAGTATAAATATAAGAGAAAAAGCAGTTTGTTTTGTGATGAATTTTGTAATAGAATATATATCTCATAAAACTTGGTATAATTTTCATTAATTTCGTGCCTCACTTATTGTAATAAGGGTAAACGTCTCGAAAATATAAATATTTAAATTCCGGTCATTCATTTGTGTTAACCCTAAATATGCTATTTCTAAGCTTATTACACGATGATGCATTTTAATTCATAAAATCCTTTCAGTAAGCTCATTGTGTGTGTCCTTTTTTTCTTACATCGAAACCAACCACTCAGAAAACGCTTGAGTTAAAATAAGGGAAGGTACTTTGTTCTCAACATTTAGCTGTGGTATGAAAGGCGTTCACATAATGTTATTACACTATGCAAGATCCTAGTAACCGTGTTTGCTTATCTCTTCAAAGCAGGTAGCACTTAGGGGAGAAAGCGGAAATTAAATAGGCCTTTCAACCCCAGAGGAGGGAGTAGGTAGTGATTTGTAGAGGTAAGAAGGATTCGTTTCAAGGAATCTAAATTTATATGCCACCTAACTTGGTTATTTAACCTTCGGGAGCCTTTTGTTGTAGGAACAATGATATCCTCTCTTGTTGGGAGAAAACTGAAATGAAGCGAAAGCAATCGATATTTCTCTTCCAACATTTGTTTATATCAAAATAATAGATGATGAAAATGGATAGCAGGATGAGGGCACTAGTTTTATTCACTAATTTTATTATTTTTTTTATGGTATTACTGAAATAGGAATTTTGTTATTAAGCAAACATATAGGTTTTTAAATTTTGAAACAATTTAGTTTTTTGAATATTAAAAGATTTAGATTATTAGTTTTAAAAAATTGACTTAAAATATTTTATTATATTGTTTTTTTAAAATTTTTTTTATTATATGGCGAGAAATAGTGCAGCTGGAGAAATACTGCTCCAAGTAACAACTTTTAAAAGAGATTAGTAAAACGCTTTTGGATTTAAAAACGGATATTTTTTGTGAATAAAAGTCTAAAAATTTTTAACACACACGCCGTTTATATATATATATATATATATATATATATATATATATATATATATATATATATATATATATATATATATATATATATATATATATATATAGATAGATAGATAGATAGATCTTTTCAAAATATTTGAAGACTTCAAATATATTATAAAATCTATATAGATATTTGTCTATTGTTAATAGAGAAATATATATAAGGTACTATGATATTACTGTATGATTTCTACAATTTTAAATGCTAGCAAAAGAAAATTTCAAAAACACGAAATATATTTCTGTGAAACCAACATACTTCCTCTTATCATTTACTATTTCCTATATTTAAGCCTCCATAGATTGGGTGATTGCAATTACTCATTAAAGTCATTCTATAAGGCATCACGGAGGTCCATTGGAGACGGACCTCGTAGTTTTGAACCACCGTAAAGTGATGATGAGGACCTCCCTCTCCACACTTCCATACGACACCACGAGATGCCCTGGAACTTGATCACGTTTAACATACATCAGCCCCGCTAGAAAACAATTCTTTTATGGCATCGGGTTTGGAACTCACAAATTATCGAAAACAACAACAGCCGCGAAATGAAATCTCAACCATGATCATTAAGTTACTGCGACCCATCTCCGAGGAAGAGAACTAAAAATAAAACTGTTAAGATGTTTTATATTTAAATCTTCCGCAGCCAATTCAAAACAGAAATACGTGCTGAAGTCTTAAGGATTTTTTGGGGAACATTTTAGTGGGTTTTCTTCTACTCACATTGTATGTTCGGATCAAAACTTTAAAAACTTTTTTCTCACATTTTAAAGCACCCAATTGAGCCGAAATTTTCTGTGCACGATTGTGTAGGATGAAAATACGTTGAATTTTAAAATGTCGGTCTTCGTAAGGAAGTGCTGGGAAAAATGTGCACGTTCTGAAGATGACAATGTTATTTACGTTGTCGATCCCAATTGTTCATGTTGATTTGTTTGGTTTCAGGAAGTCGTAGATTGAAGAAACATGCGAAATCAAAGTACAATCCGTTGAATTTTACTAGGATGGCCTCCGAAAGATCAAGAAAGTCAAATAAAATTATTAACTCCAGAAGTTGACTATGTTGTAAAAGATAACTAACAAAATTTAATTTTATACCTCGAATATTTTTAGTAATATAATTAAACATTTACGATACATCAACCTACCACTTCCCAAAATTAAACAAATCAGCATTAATAGCTGTAGATTGTAACTTCCTTCTTCAGGACCAACTAATAAGAAAAATAAATTTAATCTAGATGTCTTGATTACTTCTTAGCAATAATTAAAACTTTCCTTTACTGCGATTTATATCACTCTCCCTCTGTTCCTGAAATCACACAAATCACCACTAATTGCTGTAATTTATAGCTTTATGTTGGAATTAATTCATTTGAATACCGAATTAATATACTCCTAGAAAGTATAAGAGTGCATGGGACCATGGGAAAGATATTCACATTATATTTTAGTTCTTGACCACGAAAGGCGGATTTTTCATATCTCTGATGTAATTTGTTCTCCTGACCACTAAAGCAGGATAATGATTATATTGGCTGTGTGGAGACCCAATACAGTTGTAAATAATTTGTAAATAGAAAAATATGTACATAACTGTCGCGTAGAAAATACGATAAATAAAATATAAACACATCGATCTCCCACACTTCTTGAACCTTTGAATTAATAATTACTACATCAGCGCCAATTAATAAGCAAAAAAATCTTATCAAGATATCTTGATTATTTCTAAATAATAATTAAACTTTAGCAATCTACGAGTTACACCAATCTTCATGTTTCTGAAATCAAACAAATCCACATTAATAGCTGTAATTTATAACACTCTGTACATAAGCATCAACTAATAAATAAAACAAATTTCATCCAGATTCCTTGATTATTTTTAATATCTGTTAAAGGTATTGCGAGTTACATTGATCTACCGCTTCCTGAAGTCAAACAAATCAGTATTAATAACTGCAATATATAACGTTTTGTACATAAGATCCACTAATACGTAAAAAAAATTTAATTGAGACGTCTTTATTACTTTTAATAATAATTAAAACTAAAAAACATATTGCGGGTTACACCAATCTTCATGTTTCTGAAATCAAACAAATCCACATTAAAAGATGTAATTTATAGCTGTATATACGTAAGTATGATTCAATAAGCAAAATAAATTTATCTAGATGCCTTGATTATTTCTTAGTAATATAATTAAAACTTAATGATACTGAGAGTTAGATCTATCTACTAATTCCCGAAATCAAACAAACATTAATAGCTGTAATTTATAGCTTAACATACATAAGGATTAATTAATAAGCAAAATAAAATTTATCCAGATATCTCGATATAATTTGTTAGTACCAAGTTAAACATTACTAGACTTGAGCTATTAATTTAGTACAATATTAAATTATCCAATTATTAAGGTTTTAAGATGATTACCCATCCCTTCTCTCGATTTTCTTTATACTAAGATACAAACAAACTGTATTCAAACTCCTTTCTTGACATATAGTTAACGTTATTTCTTGCATCAATTCATGGACACTAAAGGGATAGAGGACATACAAACACGTCTCACAAACATGTTATGTTTCCAGTCTCTGTTACAAAAGGCATTGACGTAACATTTCACCGTGAAAGGCTCCGGTAATCGTGTTTGCTTATCAATTCTGAGCAGGTAGCACTTTCAGGAGAAAGAGCGGAAATTAAATTTTTTTTTCTTCTATGGAATATATATATATATATATATATATATATATATATATATATATATATATAATAGAGAGAGAGAGAGAAAAAAAGAGAGAGAGAGAAAGAGAGAGAGAGTAAGCAATTTCTGAAGGAGATTTGGCGTGTTGCACAGAGTTGGTGTAAGAACATCTAATAAAGTAGTTACTAAGTTTTAGCAGCCCGTAGGGGTTTCTGTTAGATAATACAAATTTGTTTTTCGGAGAGAAATAGAAATAAGTGACATATATCTTATATTTATGTGACGTTGGATTGGATTTTTTTTTTATCTTACTATGGTTTGTGTTGGTGAATATGGTAAAATAATTTGTGACAAAAATGTGATAGTAATAGATAGTAAATAGTGGTTTCAGGAAACTGGACTAATACTGACATATCGTATATAAAATATTAAAAAACTTTCTTTTTTTGCGACATTCTTGTTTAAAAATTATTCCTAAAAGTTAAGATTTCTGCGTGCTCATTGGTGATATTTGAATCATTTTATTGAACTATAAAAGTACTTTTTTAATCAAAAAGTTTTTCTTGCCCTTTGAATTGAACACGGACACGAGTTTTGGATTTGCATTTTGGTACCATTTTTCTTGTAATATTGGAAATTTTTATTTTTACTATTCTTTTTTCATATACAAATTATTTCTTATGAACAGGTATCACTTAAGGGGTGAACATTTTTTATTTCACTACTAAATACATAAGCTCAATTTATAGATACATAAAAAATTGGAACCATATTACGTAAATAGTTTTCTTTAAAATGGTTCCTAATGCAAATATATCTGACTAAATCATACCTATATTTAACAAAGAGGAGAAAAAGCCCATTTTTGACCAAAAAAATTACTTTTGTAGTTCTATAGAATTATTGAAATATCATTATTAGGTACACAAATAATTTAAGCTCTACGAATAATATGATATATATATATATATATATATATATATATATATATATATATATATAAACAAAGAGTGTTGAGTATGGTATTCCATAATTCTTCGTATGTCATGTTATTCTTAAAACTAAAAAAATCCTTAAATTTGTTACGGATTCTTAAATTTTTGATTAATTAGAACGTTTTGTGATATTATTCTTGTACTTATTTCGTTAAGTTCAGAAGTTTCCCTTAAAATATATTATTATGTATGACTGATGAATGAATGATGTTCGAAATCATAATATAAAATTTAAGGAGATTCAGACACTGAAATAATTCAAATTTTGCATTTTTATTTTATTTTAATGTTTAAAAATAGCGGGAATGTGCTAATTGTATAGATGCTTTATTTATGGAATTATAATAATTAGAACATTTAACGAATGAATTTTAAAGTTGTAAGCACAGAAGCTCAGCCATGGTGCAAAATATTTGTATTTCCAATTCATTTTAAATATGCTTTTATAGGATTCTGGAACTCTTTCCTCATCCATAAATCTGACATTTTCCACAATGATGTTATTTTCTCTACAGCGAAAGTATTTTTATTTGTAATAAACACTCACAATTTCAGGTATGCATTATATTTGTATAAGAATTAAGGAAAATTTGAGTTAAAAACTTTTATAATTTTCTCCTAAAATTCAATTTTTTAAAACTGCATTTTATAAAAGTTTAAAACTGCAAAGATAATTTTTTTGAAAGTTATGTTAACAAGCGCTCTGCAATCTTTTAAAGAACAGAGGAATTTATGTACGAAGGCGGTTCAGAAATTACATGTATTTGTAGACAGATGGCATTATTAATGTAAATAGTTGTTACTATTGGGTGCTGCCATCTGTTCAACGGAGTCAAAACGAATTTGACATTGAATCACAAATTAATTTGGATTTGGAAAACATTTGCTTCTGCCGCTTCGAAAGTTTGATTACTACCGCTTCGAATTGTCGACTTCATTTTGCTTCGAGTAGTCACCGTTGTTGAGATTTGGATTCCTAATTAAGCACCGGGAATGAAACAAAAGTCAAAAAGTTGGGTTGCTTTTGGTGAATCATTTCCAGAAAAACGCAAAGATGGCCTCATCGGGTGGAATAGTTATCACGATGATGGATGCGCACTTGGTTGCAAGAATATTTTAAGTTACAATAATAATACGCTCAGTGTACTTTATTCTTTCGTTCAACAAGTGCTCATTTGCTGTTTTCTCTCACACATTGGGAATACTAACTTCTTTTTTTGTTACATACGTTACGAATATCACAATTCGCATTTCAACACGCAGACATATAAACAGAATGAAATATATATATATATCCATAATAAATAAAATTGGTTTTGCTAAATTTATTTCAGTTGTGCTTTCGATTTTTTTTCTGTTAAGTTCTGTAAGAAGTAGAAATATTCAAAATGAATATTAATTAGCTTAAAGTAAGACTACTTCCGAACCTCAGGTTTCACAGAAGTAATTCCTATAAAAAAAAAAAGAGAATACCTTCTTCCAATTTCTAATGCATTGTTATTTTCACAAGCAAAACCTTTTGAAATACAAACACATTACAACCATTAACAGAATAAAAACAAACGCTTCCACCATAAAAATCGATTATTAAATTAAACATAGAAAATAAAGCCAAACGATGAATTCTTAAAATAGATAATAACATTTCGTTGAAACATTGAAATAAAAGTAGACTATAACATATTAATTAATTGCAACTTTGCAATACATTAATCAAATTAAATTTAATTATTATATATTATCAGTCTTTTGAACCTAACATCAAGTATTCTTTATTTTATGCCCATGCATTTTTTAACGCCATTTTCTCTAAACTAAAACATAATAGTCCGTATTGAAAACCTGATCATTTCTATGCAGAAGAAAATTAAAGATTCACGTGTGAAATGCATTACTTTTACTTTAAACCTTCCATAAATGATTTATTAAATTTCTCAGATTTAAATACATTTTTATATTTTGAAATTCGCCCTACCCACTGTTTGAATAAATAAGAAAAGTAATATACCAAATCAGTCATTCCTTTCTCTCGAGAATCGTAATTTACTGTACTATCATAATAGTGACCATTTATAATCTTTTTGTTAGATATAGTGCAATGTTTGACAAGAAAAATTCCTGTACATACATAAAATATTCGTAAGTTAATCATGAATTCCTCGCTATGATGTTATGCACAAATACATCCAAGCTGTTCCACGACATCCATTTACGCTCATTATTTATCCGATCAAACAACCCTTAAAGATCACAGCACCGTGAGCTTACTGCCGCTGTTACAAAAGGCGTTGATGTGATATCAAACAGATTTAAATACACAGATTTGGATAATCATGTTTGCTTATCTCTTCAAAGCACCTTTTTGAAGAGTGGGAAATAAATTATATATGTATTTTTCCATTTCAGTGGAAAATGAACGCCTATATGGAACTGATAAAAGTATCAGTTTTTTAGTATTTTAGTAGATCTAGTGGGCAGATTAATATGGTTATTTAGCATGAAAATGGTCAATATATAAGAAAGTTCTGATTGTGTTATATCTAAAAGGAAATTGTGTGTGTGTGGTTAATGAATTGTTTTGAAGGAAACTTTAATTTAGATAAATAGAGAGCGGGACAAATTAAAAAGAGTTTTAATAAAAAATTAAAAATTTTGAGGAAATAGAGGTTATATTAAAGTAATTTAAACTTCGAGTTCGATATATTTATTAAAATTTCTCACAATTTTAAAAATTGAAAACTCATAAAATCTGAAATTGAAAAAGAGATCGAAGCGAGAGAGAAAAATAAAAACAGAACGAACTCATCAGGTCTCATATTTTCTATGTGTGATATAACTATATTCGAATTTATGTACCAAATATAATATCTGTAAGTAAATTTATTTCAAATATCATTCTGCTGAAAATAATCTGGCTGTCCTTTTTTCAAATAGTTACTAATAAGAATTTCTGGAATAATTCAAATTGTTCGTTAGAATTTGAGAAAAATTCAACGCACATCAAATTGTCCGTCAGATTAATTCATCCCGCCTTTTGTATTCGAAAGCGAGGTAAGCGTTTTACCTTGTTTAGTTTCGTATATATTATAGATTATTTAATTTACACACTTGCTTGACGCGTACCTTCATGCCGAATTTCGTAACAATCCAAATCTTACTTCTTGGTGAGCAAATTTTTTACGATAATGAATATATATATATATATATATATATATATATATATATATATATATATATATATATATATATATATATATATATTACTCATTCTCTGGACCATTCTACTCCTTTACCAAACAACTTCTTACCTGTATTTTTTGCATTTCGAGTATCTGATATCCATCTTGAAGCTTTTTGTTCGTTTAAAGAATATTCCACCTTTCTACTCACATCTTCCTTTCCTTGAATTTTCGTAAGTAATTTTTATAATTTGATTTGTTGATAATTCTTAGAATTATAGATTTTATTTTTGCAATTTTTATCACTGAACTTTTTTTGCATCTTTTTACCTTTTTATCATTGAACTCTTTTGTACTTTAGATTTCCCAATTCAGCCTACCAAGTCGCAAAGAGGAAAGGTTGGTACCATGAAACTAGTTTTTTTTTTTTTTTTTTAGTTTATATTAACGTCGCACTAGAAGCAACACGAGGGCTATTGGCGACGGACCTCGTAATTTTGAACCACGGTCAAGTGACGAGGACGACACCTGAGCTGGCACCCCCCTCTCCTCATCCACACCACGCCAACGGGAGGACTTTGGGCTCCGAACAGATTTAACGTGCATCAGCCCCGGCTACACGGCGGGTCTTTAGCGGCCAAGGATCGAACCCGCGACAGAACGAAAACCGCCGGCTGCTAGTCCACGACCTTGACCACTAGGCTACCGCGGCCCCATGAAACTAGTTTAAAGCCGCTTATTCAGTCCTCAGTCTGAAATTGCTTTTTGACCTGCTGGGTTCCATATTTTCATTTATTTTTTGATTTATTTTTACATTTCTTTCTAGCTTTTTGTTTTTTTAAATATTTTAAATTATTCTTTCATAAATTTTCAGTATATATATGTGTGCGTGTGCGTGTCATATATTATTAAGGTGACGATTTTTTTCTTTCGAATATTGTCATGCAACGAAACTTGTGAATATTTGTTTGGGTTCAAATTCACAGCGTGCTGTAGATATATTGAGGGGATAACAGCGCGACTCCATAGTCCAGTAATCGTAATTCAAAGCGCCCATCACTATTGACCTGATGCTTTGCTTGTTTATTACGCTAGAACTTAAGATAATTCAATTGTTTATCTACATGATTTTTAGAATTCGTATTTATTTACGCATACCTATTTTTGAATGCAACATATTCAGTATACAAAGGAAAACCCGGCACGGAACATAATCATCGCTTTAGTTTGTATGTTTAAAAATATGACTTTTTACTCCAAGTATTATTTGCAAAAATGAACCTTAAGGATAACGCTAATTCGTAATATCCACTTACAGAGCAAGTAATCATAATCATAAGGTGCAATACAAACAACACAATACAAACTAACTTTCAGTGTAATTGACTTATTATGTATGTGTGTGAAGTGTTTTAATAAAAATTCTTGATATTAGGGGTATTCAAAAAGTTAGTAATTTTCAAAAAATTGTAGGTCAAAAAACTCTTCATTCAGAAATGCATTACAATGTAATACGACATACGTATAGCACACTACTTATCTACATAATCTTCCAGTCGTTACAGATATTTGTCGGAACGTTGTACTGACCATCAGATGCCTGACGATAGAAAATCATTCTTTGGTACTACAGCCATCTTAGAATAGCTGTTTGAACCTGACCATTAATGGAAAAAATTCTTTTCGATTAAAATGTTCTGTGAGCTTGCCGAACACGTGGAATTCTCAGCGTGCCAGATCGGGACTGTAAGGTGCCTGAAAGATTACATTATTCATTAAAAACTGTGAAGCAAACCCTGTGTTGGGCCTGCCTTGTGAGGTCTTGCATTGTCGTGCAAGAGTGCAATGTCTTGCCTTTCGCTTCTTGTTTCTCACACATTTGCTTAAAATTCTTAGTGTTTCGCAGTACGATGCTCTTTATTCAGCATAGTATTAAGGGTTTTGCATAAGCCCGACTTGGTATGAACGGTTTTGCCCTTCTGCGTACGCTCGGTGCAGACAACTCTTCTGCAATCGAAAAACCCCGTCGTCATGGTTTTACCTTCTGATGGAGGAACTTTGAATGTCTGATGTACTCAGCTTTGTTGTGGTTCCGCGTTGGTTAAGATTGTGCAGCCATCTTCGAACTGTTGGTTCCATTTCACAATGATTGGACGTGACAATGAATGAGGCCCTGCCGATATTTCAAGATGAATCTTCTCATTCGTAAGACATTTTGCCCACAAAAAAGTACTGTTCTACGTGCCTCAACTATGGAATAAGATTTCAGCTGATGCACCATTTTATTCTCACACTACGCGACAACGGTTGCCACTATCCAAATGAAATTGCTATCATGGGAACTCAATTATCGTCTGAGCAAGCTTCGTTCTTGTTTCACCAAGCTGCCATCTATGGTGAAGCAAGTGTAACTTACTCTTATTTAACACCCGTTTTAGTTCTCAGTAATAATAAAATGTTACTATTTACTAGCGTTAGATTCATTTGCGAAAGAGTTGCGGAATAATTCTTTTTTTTTTCAAAGAAGAACATGATATTTGTAAGGAAATATGTATGTAAAGTATTTTCCATTTACGCGTACAAGTCATAACGAATTTGTTCTGTCTCACACTAGAAACACAAATAGGATTTAAAAAAATTTCTTGCTTATTTAAATATTTGTTTCCTTTTCGATGAATATTTAAGTGAAAGAAAAAAAAGTTATTTGGTTTAAAAATGTTTCTTCGCATCAACCTCAAAATCAAAACATTTATGTGAATTTTGAAATTTTTATTCTAGCAGATTATTTCAAGTAATTGCATTACGCCACCAGAACTCTTTTTAAAACACTCTCCCAATCACCGCATCAGAATGTTTCAAAACGAATAAAAACTAGAACCGTTTCAAAAAATGATACTCTAAACTAAATTAGATTTTCGCCTTTGTTCGTTTATCTGCAACATTTTCCTTTCGGTGTCTTGCACAAGTGTCGGAAAAATGTTCCACTAACATAGAAGATCAAGCTTGACTTTTAAGAACAAGCTTAAATATTTATTAACCAAAACTTTCTTCAAAAGAATAATTCAATTTTAATTTGATTTCTTAAGAGTAAATATCTTCTTTCTCCCCTCATTTTTTCCCTTGTGAGAATTTAAAAGACACAAATGCCTCCATTTACAAATTAGAATCTTACTCGTGTTTTGAGAATCAAATAATCGTTTAAGGAAAAAGGAAGCTTTCCGGTGATCGATATATCTTGTGCAACACAAAGGAAATTGGAAATTCGGTATGCAGGACATGCATGCTTTGTAATTATCGATAAAAGGAAGGTCATGGTATTGATTCATTGACGTCGTATAATATTATCTGGTATTTAAAACAAGCTTTGGTAAATATTCTTTGATATATATTCTTGGTAAATATGATCAAATCCATGCATTGTATGTTTTAATGCTTGTTGATTACATCTTGATTCAATGTTGCATAAATTTTGCTAAAGAAATAGCAATTAAGAATTAACAATAAGGGAAGATTCTTCGTAAGATTAGTAACTTTTCGCTTATCGATTATATAAGGGTTATACGAAGGTCATTCAATAAGTCTTTAAAAATTCCAACAGAGAGTGATCGTAGCATCGGAAGTGGTTCGTTTTTTATAAGAATTGTGGCTCTCTCTCACTAAGTAACTGCCTAAGTCTCAGTTACTTGTATTCGTGTTCATTACCCTTTTAGCGCCTCAAAATTCTTCGTCATAATATTTCTAGCCGATGAGACCAACTTCCCCTTCTTTGGCATGGATTTACCGGATGGAACTCATTGCTTGATTTCCACTGCATAATGATGCATCTATTTATCATCATGGCAACTTGAAGCGATCTTGATAATACCCTCTATCTTCAAATACAAGTATTTTTTGCATCCAAACCCCTCGTAAATTATTCAAGACGTCTATACATCAATCTTTTCAACTTATACAAATACACGCATGAAGTACAATACCACATACAACACCAATTTATTCAGAATATCCTGTAAACTAAGAAAAAGGGTTAAAATTGAATACTTTTTTAATGGTTGTGAAACATTAAACGTTTACTTAGAGAAAGGCAAGGTGTATCTAGAATAGAAGTAACACTTTTTGACTACGAGGAAGCCCAATGGAAAGTTCCAGACAAAGCCTTTGTATCCCTACTCTGATGCTATATAATAGACAATTGATTTTAACCTCATTATTATCAATCACAGAATTTCTCTTTCCTGGAAAGTCTCAAAAAACTATATTTGTTTATTACTGCAAAACACAATATTTCAATATATTACGAGTAACGAGTGCTATAATCATTAATAATTGTGTAATTAATGATTATAGCACTCGTTACGAAGATTGCTAATAAGGTACTTCTATTTGAAGACAAATAGCATCAGGGAGGTAAATTATTGTTAATGGTGATAACCATTGGGTGCTGCCATCTGTTTAACGGAACCAAAGAAAACTTGACATTGATTCATAAGTTAGTTTTAATTTGGTAGTCATTTGCTGCCCAATCGAAATTTGACTCTTGCAGCGTCGAGTTGTAGACGTGGCAATATATATATATATATATATATATATATATAGGAGAGGAAAAAAAACTTTAATCTGATAAGTGTGAGAAGGCAGTTGAGTGAACATTTATGCTGCTACTGCGTGAAGGCAGTAACATCTACCTATAATGCAGTATATGTAATACATCAGTGTGTATCCAGTTATTGTGAATGTTAAAGCTTTTTTTCAACTTCGGCTTCATCATTTTGTGAGGAGTTGTTTACTTCCTGTAACACCTTTATATATATATATACATACATACACACACATACACACACGCATACACTACACACTAATACACGCATACATACATACACACACACGCATACATACACACACATACATACATACAAAAAATATATATGTAGTTGAAGCCTAGATTCATCATTATGCACCGGAAATCAAGCAAAAATCAAAACGTTGGGTTGCTTCTGGTGAATCTGCTCCAAAGAAGGTGATGATGATCTCTTCGAGTGGAAAAGTTATGACAAAGAATTTCTGAGATGTGAAAGACGTCACGATCATGAAGTCACTGAGACCTGGACAGCTGTTAAATGAGTCCTGATGCTTACTAAAAAGAAACCATTTTTGATGCTTCGAGCACCAACTCTCTTGGAATTCCTAAGGCCTGATTGAACGACTCTTGTATGTATGTGACTATTAACCAGAATAAACATATTTTGGATATAATTTGAACATTGATATTTGTGCAAATTGAATTTTGTTCCTGAAAAAATCCTTAATTTATAAAATTCACCCTGGAAACCGGAAACTATCTTCTAGATTTTGCAACGATTTTAAAATACATGGAACATAATACTGTTGATCAAAATCGATAAACCATTTCGTTCAGTATTTTGGAGGAGTCACATGACTTAAGAAAATTCATTAATGCGTTCAAAGATTAAAAAAGAGGTATACATATAGGATATAAATATGAGGACGGTTTAACCCTTTGATGATTAAGAGAATACTTTTCGCTTTTTTACTTCGCGTAGGGCTACGATTAAACAGTTTCCAAAAGTGGCAGCCTCTAGATGCTCTTGGAAATGTCACCCTTTTCTAACGAAGACAGTTCGCTCGCTTTTGAACTATAATCTTTAAAGAATTATTAGGTGTGAATAAAATATTTACAACAACTGAAATTGGTACTTTTAACAGTTCATTAAATGATAAGTTTTACTAATATTTGTTTGTAAAACATTAAATACCTATAAACAAATACACGCAATTTATAAAACTCTATGAAATATTTGATCGTTATATTTACCTAAAAGTCCTTTTGTGTAATGCACTTTAAAACGTGGAATTGTTCGTCATATATATATATATATATATATATATATATATATATATATATATATATATATATCAAGCGAACTAAATTTTGCCAGTAGGTAGTACATGTAACTCAAATAGCACAGGTCAATATTCGCGGACGAACTCAGCTCGTCAGAGCGCATTCGGGAAAATTTTCGCTGTGGGAGTAGGACTATGTTGCAACCATTTAGGTCTAAGTACTTCGGGTAGGCTGAACTCATCTGCGGGCATTATGGTGCGCTATTAAAATGCGAACCAGATTCGTTTATAACCATCACAGGGCTAAAAATTTCCCATTTAGGAATGAGGAATGCGATTTTAGAAATTGCAAATAGAAATGGTATAATGCACTATTATATTGTCCAATTATCGCTTATCTTTTCTTCATGATTATGATCGCATGTGAAAAAATTATCACAATAACGTTTCTGGGCAATGAGACCAACTTCGCCTGCTCTTATATGGATTCAAAGTAAGCAACTCATCGCTTAGATTTCCCTTTGGCTTCTGGTTTATACCCAGATCTTATAGACAGTGACAACTCGATGTGAAAGGACGACTACGCTTGACGTTATAGCAATCAAATTTTTATTTGGCAAAAAATGACAGCAACGTCAAAAATGATCTATGAATTAGTGTCAGAAAAGAGCTGTTGGTGTTTAATAGATGGTAGCGCATAATGATTACAGACACTTGCCTTATCAGTGCCATCTCTAGTCAAACACTGGTCATTTTGATCCACCATCGTAAATTTTCTTATGAAATTTTGCATTTATGAACCACATATGGATGTAATATTCTCAAATCTAAACTAAAAACTACAATCATGGAATTGGTTAATTTTCGAATGAATTTTCACGGTATTGTTCCAAGTTGGAAAGCAGAAATGCTTTATTCTTCCCAGTTTTTAGTTTTAATTTATAAGTAGGAAACCGTTAGCCATGATTTATATTTATACTAAGTCGCCATTTATGTCTGTAACTTAATTGTAGCCTTTTTAAAACGTTTTTATGTATTTCACTTTGTGTGTGTGTCATCAAATTTTCGATAGTTAATTTAACCAACTTCCCATCATTAGAGCTCCGAAACCTTGGGAATCGTTCAATGGGGTTTACTCACCTAACAATGCAATATTTAGACACTTGCGACAAGTTTTCACTAATATTTCAATAATTTTAATAAGTCAAAATATTCTTTCCTCTCGGCGCTTTTAGGATTAAGGAAAAAATTTCTTTCCCCCTCTGGGAACACCGGGCACTCCCCACGTCACATGAGGTATCGTAAAACTTTTGTACTCACAAAGGGGATATACTATCTCCCCTTTACTATCTCCGAGATAGTAAGATATAGTAGATATTTTCCTTACTAATGCAGTTTAGCCCAACCACCTGGCGCGATTTCAAAAATTGGCACCAAACTTGGCGATTTTTGGCTGAACATTAAGTCCGTAAAACGGAACAGGGTAGTCACATTTGGCAAAATACTGCCAAATAATTCTTGTCGCCAGGGGTGGTTGGGTTAAACTGCATTCCAGCCATTTAATTTACCGGATGAATTAATTAATTTTAGTTAATTTTAACGTTTTTATGTATTTCACTTGATGTGTGTGTATCAGTGTGTCATCAAATTTTCTATCGTTAATTTAGCCAACTTTTCATCAAGCTAGAGCTCTGAAATTTTGGGAACCGTTCTTACTTGCCTAACAATGCAAGATTTAGATATTTGCGACCAGTTTTAACTAATATTTCATTAATTTTTTTTAATAAACTTTGCCACCATATAAAAACGTTGTTTTTAAAAACGTTGGTTTTATCTCAAATTATTTTTTACCCAATAAATGTTACAAAATAATTTTCGTACACTATTGTTTTATGTATCTCGATGGAAATTGCTCAAAGTAAAAGTTCAGTATATATCAAATTTTATGTGTACACCATTGAACATCGCCCAAAATGTCTACTCCGTTTATAGTCTCATAAATCCCTTTAAGCACTTTTTATTAGCTATTTGCAAGACCACTAATGTAAGGATGAAATTTATGGCGCAATAAAATCTCAACATAGTTTAATTTTACTATTAAAAGAGCTATTTTGAAGAAACTTTACGCGAGTCTTAATTGGGTCACATTAATAATGCTACATATATGAAAGATGTACTATATTTTTTTGATCCTCGTAGCATTCTAGTAAGTACGAGTACATTAAGACAAAAATTGATTTTATAGTAAAATTATTACAGCAACACAGCTCCAAATAAAACGAGTAATTTAAATTAGCTTTAATTTCTTTACTAAAAAGAAAAGGCTCTTTGAAACATTGTTTTACTCTTCGTTTAATATATGGATATTGCATTCAAAATACTTGAATACTCTCCTGTTTATTTTTTAATTCTTTGGCGGGTCAAAAAACGCTAGAAAAATTGCCAGTTTTCTCTCTCTTATTACACGTAGTGTTACGATCAAACTGTCGTTGAAAGAGGCGAGCGGTTTCTTTTGAGTTTCTTCTGAAAATGGTACCCTTCTAGACTGTGATACAGGTAAGAGAACTCGCTTTTGAAAAATATTCTTTAAAGAATTACTTCCGGTATATATCTATAATATTTAAAACAATTTTAATTAGTCCTTTTATACAGTAAATAACAAGTATTAGAAATATTAGTAGGCATAATATTAAGCTAAAATATCTGAATAAATACACTCAATTTTAAGCTTTAAGAAACATTTCATTGGGATAGTTACCAAAAACTCTTTTTGTGCGTGATACACTTTGAAACATGGAATTCATTCATAACATATATATCATATACATAAAACTTATTCATCATCAGAATTGTGCATTCATCAGGCTTTGTATTCAGCAATTTTAATAACACACTCCCGCCAAATTACACAAGAAAAATAATTAGATCACTAACATTTTCTATCATTATGCAAAAACTTTACGGTGCCCGTAATGCCCTCTGTATTTGCCATTTATAAATCAAACAACGTAGGATTAAATACGAGGACGAGTTCAGCTCGTCACCGAGCAGAGGAGAAAAACTTGTTTATACGAGAAAGGCTTGGTATCACCAATTTGGGTTGAAATACTTCAGACGATCTGAGGTCATCTACGCGCATTTTGATGCACTTTTCGAATGCCAGAGGGGTTCGTTCATAACCATCAACGGGTTAAGAAAAAATATTGAATATTTTTTTAAAAAAAAGTAACACTTCTTAACAAGAAGTTATCTGATGGGAAGAAAATTCAATGGATGTGGTGAATATAAACAAAAGAAAGACTTTACTTTCAATTGAATTTAATGTTTTATTCATGCATGTAGCCACCAGTATTAAGTCAATCAACGAAGCTTTGATGCTCTTCTGGCCCTTACGAAAGCTCACAACGGATACTGATTGATTATTTGGTTTTATTGATGTTGCACTAAAATCAATGCTAGAGATATGGACCTCGTAATATAATCTCACCTGAATTGGCATCCTACACTATGCCAACGGGAGCATTTTGAGTCTTGACAGATTTCACGTACATCAGCTTCGGCTACACGGTGGTCTTGAGTGGCATCAAGGCTCGAACCCACGACTCGTCTAAAACCGCCGGCAGCGAGTCCACGACTATTACCACTGGACTACCACAATAGGGTGCTCAGTACCTGTGATATACTTAGGATGCTGAGACGACCACATTTAACAAATAGATTTCCTCCTCCTCTACATCCGGACAAGTTTATTATTATAGGCAGCTGGATTCGAGTAAAAAGCCAAGCAACATTTCTGTTTCCCATGAACTTTGTTCTTTCAGAGTTCTATTCTCCTGAGAACCAAGAATACCTTCACATCAGATGTCCAGTCTTGCAGGTGTCATTTCCTACCCCAGATGGAGTGCTTAGCGACCAATAGTTGAGTGTCTCATATTTGTTTTTTTAAGACAAAAATAATTATGTGATCTTTACTGTCAATATTTTCCTGGCTATACATCACCATCACTTTGATGGTTAGGAGTATCAACAGTTTTCACAACATTATTACGTGCAGTAGCACAATCAAACGGTTGCTAAAAAGAAACAGTTATTTCCCCCCAGTTGTTGTTGAAAATGTCACTCTTTCTTGACTATGATATAAATAGCTTACTCGCTTTTAAAAGATTGTCTTTAAAGAATTATTTGAGGAATAATAATGTAATATTTACAACAGTTGTAACTAGCACTATTCAGTAATTGATAAATATTATAAATATTAGTATGCAAAATACTAACTAAAATATCTGAATAAATACACGAAATTTTAAACTTTATGAAACGTTTAATTGTTATATTTACCTAAGACTCTTTTTGAGTGTGATACACTTTAAAATATTGAACAATTCATTATAAATATATATCATCGTAAAACTTATTTATAACCAGAATTCTCCCGCTTTCGCTTTTGACCCTTTCAATAATAAACTCCCGCAAAATTACAGAAGAAATATAACTAGCAATAATTATATGGGAAATATAACTAGAAGAACAATAATTATATCGGTTATATTTTCCCTCATTATGCAAAAGGTTTCACGTTACCCATACTGCAACCTGTACGCTATCAAGCTAACTAAATTTCTCTCAATAGGTATTGTTTGTAACTTAAACCACGCAGGATAATATACACGGACTAACTACGCTCGTCATCGAAAAATTGGAGAAAAGTTTCGCTTTGCATTTAAAGCTCGATTGCAACCATTTGGGTCGAAATACTTCACACGAGCTAAACAGGTCTGTTCACATTAGAGGCCGCAAATCGAATGCGAGCAGAACTATCAAAGTGTTAATGGTGATAAATCAAATGCCGTCAGAGCCCATATGACGATCTTTTTGAAGTTATTTTTGATAATTTTTGTAATTCAACTATTGTACTCTTGATCCAGTTTTCTTCGATGTCATAGCTCCAAGAATATAAAAGTCCAATCACTAAAATGACTACCATTATCTATTTCCATCATAGAATAACGATATCGTTTCGACCGAAATTATGAGCAATTATGAGATATAACCTCCCCCACTAAACTAGTTAGACTTTCTTTCTCGTATGCGATGATATATTTATCTACTGTGAAAAAACGCGTCTACAAAGCATTGCTATAGACAAAATAAGTTAATAGACTTTAATTAGAATAGAAATCTTGCAATATGGCATAACAATTTGATGTTCAATTGCAAAAGTTCTATAGTTCTCAATTCTATTGTCTCCAAAATTTAATTACTTAAATTTTGGATATAAAATGGAGTGTGGCGTTTAATGCCTATAGAGTATTTCGAAATTCATGAGAAAATTTTCTAGGGATGTTAGAAAACACCTAAACAAGCAATTTTCACTATACAATGCATAAGTGCGGTAACCCTTGACGCGGTGTAACCCTACACGCCGCTGTAATGGAAAGCATAAAACGCGAGTTTTCTTCCATTTCTACCTTAGATTTCAGGAGATATGGCGACATATAGCGATCGGAAAAAGGCCGTCTAATGCTTGTCGCTTACTGTACGTCTATGGTGATAATTGCTTGTTTAGATGTTTCCTATCACCCTTCAAACTTTTACCGATGAGTTTCGAAACACCATCGAGTAATGAAATCACGGGCAGGTTTCAAGACTATTTTAGACAATGGTCTTTTCCTGATGACTGTAAGTCCCATGCCTCTCGAAATTCACGATAGAAATGACGATGTGGAGGAAAACTCGCGTTATATTCTTTCTATTACAGAGCTGTACTTTTCCTTCTTGCCTATGCATTGTATAGTGAAAATTGCTTGTTATGTTTTCTATTACTCTTTAAATTTTTACCCACAAGTTTCGAAGCACCCTGTATTTTATTTTCTAATTGAATAGTTTGAAATCGTACCCATCCACACTAGCATAAAATCTCTAATTTAAAAACATAAATGTGTAAAAAATGTACTCTACTTCCTGAAATTGCAACATGCCCTTTTGATATGTTATACATCACATAAAAAGTTCAGCAATGACAGAGTGAAAGAAGCAAATTTCTGAAGAACAGCTGAACAGTTCCGATACAAAAAACCCCAAATGAACACATTAGGTTACTCTAAGGACAAATGCTTTGATTTTGGAAGGAAAGGGAACTAATGAATCAGTAGGAAGCATCTGTTCCATTAAAAGTAAAACTTATTCTTTCAATTAGGGTGAATACAGTAAGTGATGGTCTTGACCGAGAAAATAGTAACGAATTAGTTTGTGCTGTAAACAACTATAATTTGTAATTGAATCTTTAAAAGGGAGAAAGAAAGAACAAGGTTTTGTGGCATTCGAGAATAGCATGTTTCTGTTTTACAAGAAGAACGGTTTTAAAATAATTGATTAAATTTTTCTTCATTATCCCTATTTAATATTCCCTTATTATTTCTTGGAAAGTATTTTTTTTTTCAGCAGAACTTCTTCTTTATAAAAAGTAGTTAAACATTTTTATTTCATTGCATTTTGAATTAATTTTAAATTATTATTACAAAGGAATGTGTTTCAAAGTTTGCATGCGCTTTGCTGTAACACAGTACAGGGTTATTAAAGCACAAGCTTAAATATTCATCAGATATGACTTTTCGATTAAAATTTTAATAACACATTCAATTATTAATTGAAATCTATGAAGCTATCTTCCTTTACGTAATGATCCTGGCCATAGTTTAAACTAAACGATTGGTTATTTCTCAAACTCAAAATTTGTTTCAGAGGCACTTAAAAATGATTTGACTAATGCCAATCACCTCATATGTTATCTACTTAAGCAACTCCACAATAGAAAAAAATTCCTAAGGCTTTCAACGAATCCTTGCACATGTCAACAAAGATGGAAAAGAATGTGCAAACTTATTAGCTAAGAAAGCTTGAGCAAACTTATTTTGCCATCAAACTGGCTGATGCAAACGTTTTAATTAATTACAAATTTTTCAGCCTACCTCCGAAACCCTTAACACTTCAAGATCAACAACATCAACGATAGAAATACTGCGAACAATTACAAGGGTACGACATTTTACCATGATAGCACAAGAATATGTATCAATTGTAGATTTTTCCTGGTTACATCGTTTACACTAGAACAACCTGGTTACATAGTTTACATAATTTTACATCGTTTACACTTGGTTACACAGTTTGCAACAGCCGTCAAACCACATTGAGTCTTTTTAAACCTGACATTTCCCTGTAAATATATTGTTACAATATTTCTATGTGTATAACAAATTGAAATTAGTTCAATATGGAGTATAATGACAATCGACGCTTTGTTCACTAATATTCAAGAGGGCGTACAGGTAACAGAGCTTGGACAGTAACAGAACGAATGAGAACACAACACTTGCATAGAGTAGCGGCACAGATACAGGAACAAAATAGCATTTGTAATGACAGTCATGGTTATGACAACGATGTTCAGCTCACTGGCTTATTAGTTTGCTCGCCTCAATAATATTCTGCATTTGCAAGGCAGATACCGACTTCTTCCGCAAATTCACTCGACCACCTACCGTTAATTCTGCGGTATATCTATTCAGCCAAGTACTGACCTTTTCCTAACCGATTTTCCGATCGTTCTTAGTAGCTTCACAATTCTTCGCTATTTATAGGCAATCAAGTCAGGTGTGACGTCACATGGAAAATGTAGGAAGCCAGAAACTTTCTTTCCAAAGGAGATGTTGACTAGATTCTAGCACTTTCTCTATTTTTACCCCATAAGCTGCCGCCTAAATGATCGCTAAATCATTCGTCTAGGTTAAGGAGTCACTGCTTAAGCTTTCTTTGGCTGACTGATGAAATCTCTTTAAATACTTCTTTTTCTTCAAAAGAAAACCATTGCTGGAAGTGTCATCTTGGGTTTTCAAGGTTATGGACCGTAAAAGGGAGGTAGTCTTCCCAATAGTTATCAGGGTTACGCTTCTAATAGGAACTTCATAATCTTTGAAATCTCTCTATATGTTTCTTCTCCTTTATAAGAGAAATGTTGCAGGGAAGCGTCAACTAATGTTTGTTGCAATATTTATCTCTACGGGAATTTCCCCCTGATCTGACAGCTGATGTCATTTGAGGCTAATGTATAGTTTGCAATTATTCACAGATACAACAAAAAGAAACACAATATCATATATAATTTTTTTACTATTAATAAATTCAGTATTTTTGATCTCACAAGAGAGAAATATCAAAAATAATATAAAATGATTCACTAAATATCTGCCAGAATAAAAAAGAATACTTAGTTTCCTTGAACAAGTGCTATCAAAGCCGCTTTCATTACAAGAGAGTGTTACGAAAAAGATATAAAACTCAGCTTATTTCTACAATAAATTTGAAATGTTGGTACTTCCCATTGGTGATAAATTATTCACTTATTAACTTTAAGAACTTAATTTATACAGTATCTTAACAACGAGAAAACAAAATCACTGGTTCTATGTCAATTTTGAATTTTTATCGAAACGCTCCTCCAAGTAATCTCATTTTGTCCGTAATTAAAAAATATATTTTTCAGCATCAGCACCTTTTAAAACAAATAAAAACCACAAGTGTTCCAAAAAGGATACTTTGAACTAAATTATATTTCGCCTCTATCTCTGTATTTTCATTTTTTTTATTTCTTGTGTCATAAAAAGGTTCTTGAATCGTACGAAGTAGTTCCAAATTTAAAGAATCAATTAAATATTCAATACCCGAACTTTTCTTTTAACATAAAATTCTACTTTAATTTCATTTCTTAAATATGTAATTTTTTTCCTCTCTTTTCCTTTTCTTTGTGTTTTATTTAAAAGGCACTATCATCTCCATTTGCAGATTGAAAATTTACTTTAAAAAGGAAAATAATCGATTAAAGGGAAGTAAAGAAACCTGGTAATCGATATAACTTGATTCAATTCTTAAGAAAGTGGGATTTTGGTGTTCAATATATGCTTACGAATTAATTATCCATATAAAGAAGGTCGCGCTAATGATTATTTCATATTTATAATAATTTTTGTTAAACTTCAAATGAAGCAGTAGGTTCACTTTGCTATTTTTTCAACTAGTTACATGGTTTTAAAATATGAAATATGTCAAATAATTTTGCAATCATGTTTACTTTGTATTATAAAATGAGAACATTGGAGATATTTTAAAAATCCAATAACTGTATTTTCTTACAAAAAGGACTATGACTTGCCTGTCATTCAGTTACATTAAGAGCATCATACTGAACGCAAAACATATTTATTTATTTTAAATACGGTCGTTTTTATATTCCTACTATAATTTCACTCTGTTCCTACATATATTTATAAATCTTGTTCAATTTTTCATTCGTTAATAAAATACTTTTTATTCATCCACTCAAGTTCAAATACATTTTTTTAAACTTGTAGTGGATGACACTTGATATTAATACAGTTTTTTCAAATTTTAATTCACTAATTAAATTTAATTGGTGAAAATGCAGTTTAACCAAATGGCACGATTTGGTTAGATTATTTTTGGAGATTTTTTTTTGGCTGAACATTAAGTCCACGAAGTGGACCAGGGTAGCCACATTTGGCAAAATACCGTCAAATAATTCCTATCGCCAAGTGTGGTTGGGCTAAACTGTATTCTAACCATTTAATTTACCGGATGAATTAAGAAACAAGCCAATGCATATGTCATTTGTCTTGCGATGGCAAAGTTGGTATAGCGTCGGCGTAGAATCTTCTTGCCTTCGGTGAAGCATAACATTTTTTATTTCATTTTCAAATAATTAATTTTAGCTTTATATGGCAAAAAATTTCTCTTATATAAGATATTTAGCAGGATATAAATTTAGGAATAAATACAGTCAGTGACGAAGCGTGTAGATCGCTGAAAAAAATTTCTTTTCCCACTTAATATTGTGACTCTGTCATATGTATATGCATATTTATATCAAATGTAATTATTTATTAAAAATTAACTGAAAATTTTTTTTCTTTATTCACCTTAGTAGGAATTGACTTAAAATTTTTTTTTTATATTACTTGTATAATCAATATGATTGACTCTCTTCGTGTTGGTTTAGTTTAGTTTTTATTAACGTCGCACTAGAAGCAACACGAGGGCTATTGCCGACGGACCTCGTAATTTTGAACCTCGGTCAAGTGACGAGGACGACACCTGAGCTGGCACCCCCTCTCCTAACATCCACACCTCGCCAACGGGAGGACTTTGGGCCCCGAACAGATTTAACGTGAATCAGCCCCGGCTACACGGTGGGTCTTTGGCGGCCAATGATCGAACCCGCGACTGAACGAAAACCGCCGGCCGCTAGTCCACGAGATTGACCACCAGGCTACCAAGGCCCTCTCTTCGTGTTGGAGTTTCAGCCTAGAAACAATGATTTATTTTAAATTAAGAACTATGTATTCCACATAAGGATGTGGCATTCATACTAGGGTTTATTTCCCGGAACCCGGGATCCCGGGAAATCATAAGATTTCTGTACTTTTTCTATTCCCGAGAATTATACTTCGTTCGCGGGATTTCCCGGGAACGAAGTAAAAGTTGATGAAGAAGATGTTAAAGAAGAGTTTAGCTGTGAAAAGATGGTTTGTTTGGATACCAAAACACGCTGGAATAATTTATTGGCAATGCTTGAAAGATTTTTAGAAATAAAGTCAGAAATTTTAAAAGCATTAATTGACATTAAAGAAGAACAAATGATGGCCAATGTAGAATTTGAAACTGTGACTACAATTGTAACTGGCTTAAAGATTAGAAAAATTATGCAGTCGAAATGCAACTTTGCTAGCTGCAGAAGGTGTATTTCCTTTCGTTATTGGAGAATTGAACGAACAAAATTGAGAATTTGCGAAAAATACAAGATATTCTCTAATCCAAAGAATTAATGAGAGACGCAACGTTAATTTAATAGGATTAATGCAATACCCGAATTTTGGGAGAAAATACGAAGCAGCTGCAGTTACAGTCGATATTTCGTGATTGCCTGGTAAAAATTGTTTGGTTAGACAAGCCCAAATGGTAGGGACAAGGCTTTTCTGCGAAGAAGAGGACTCAATATCCAACTCTTCGCGCTCAGAAGATTAGAGCATGGAGATTTTGAAAGAAAAACCTATGACGTTGGACGAAAAATTAGAGAAAGCAATTTACTCTAAAACGAAAGTTTTATATTGTTCAACCAAAAAAAGTACTAGTCTCAACAAAATCATGAAACAACTGTAGATGTAGACTTTCGAAATAAATTCGAACAAATTCGATGTAGTTATTCGAATCGACTGAAAATCCATCACGAAACATTATAAAACTATACGAGGCTTTAAAAACAAATCCTCCAACGTCAGTTGAAGCCGAGAGAGCATTTTCTGCTGCCGGATTGTTCGTCACAAAGCTTAGAACAAGGCTGAGTGATAAAAGTATAAATTGTTTATGATTTCTGAAATCCTATTTTAAAAATGAATAATCAATTTATTATATATATATTTTTAGCTCATTATATAAATAAACTTTAATTTTGAAATTTATTTGTATTTTTATTTTATATAATTATTATTGATTTTATTTAAAAATAACTTGTTTTGAAATTTTTTGAATTTTTGAAGTATTCCCGGGAATCCTGGGAACGATAATTACATTCCCGAGATTTCCCGGACATTTCAGGGAATGGAAAAACACGGGAAATCAGAAACCCTAGTTCGTACGTCATTATTTGGTTTTGTGCGATATAGTTATCTGATATAAATAGTCAAAAACCACTTAACTCTAATATGAGACACATAAGAATGAAACAGGCTCTTTATTTATTATTAATGTAGAATTTATAATTTTCTATCTCACAAATTTCTTCGTCAATAATTACGTAGATAAAGGCGATAGATAATACCGATAAAGGCGCTATCTTCAATCTACAAAACTAACAGAAGATTTTCAATCGAAGTAACAATTCTCTACCCACAAGTCCTTATCTTCTATCTGCCTTCATTGTTCTTTAATTTCATATAATTTACATATATCGTTGTATCTAAATCACTTGAATTCATTTCTATCTTCATCCAATTTACCTAATCACGTTTAGAAGAAAGTGTAATTTTAGGCCATTCAATTCAATAAAAGACCCCGAGGTTCTTAAAGAGAATATCACAGATAACCCAAAGTCTCATGAAGTTCATTATTAAACTAAGACACAATCATCATAATTTTACATCTCGAATTTCGATAAAAGCAATTTTTGAATACTTGATTCGTTGGTTTCTATGTTTATACATTCCATACGACTGCCTCATCAAGTATTTCCAAAACTGTGCTAAAGCTGGCCGAATTAGCAATAATTGAGCCAAGAAGTGACTGTGGAAGATAGGAATTTGTCGAACAGTTTTTTTTATTATCATTTTTATGTTAAAACAATGGGGGATAGAAGTAAGTTCTCGATAAAAACTGGCGTATTTCAAGATGTTGAAGAGAAATAATGTAAAATGTTTGTAAATATTTTCTTTGAGCATATTTGTTAGTCTTATTTAAGATATCGTCCTTTTAATTTTGAATATATCTTGAGCAATTACAATGCTAGTAGTATTTCTATAATTGAAACATTCTCTTTTTTTTAATTTAGTTTAATAAACGTTCCACTGAGAAGCAACACGAGGAGTTGTTGTTGGCGACGTAATTTTGATCCTCGGTCATGTGACGAGTACGATACAGAGCTGGCACCCCCACTCCTAAATTCCATACCATTCTTTTATTATATATATATATATATATATATAT
The DNA here is from genome assembly GCA_019974015.1 of Nephila pilipes. NCBI lineage: Eukaryota > Metazoa > Arthropoda > Arachnida > Araneae > Nephilidae > Nephila > Nephila pilipes. Next base: position 132,615 of record BMAW01012964.1, read on the forward strand.
ATATATATATATATATATATATATATACACATACATACATACATTTATACATATATATATATATATATATACATTTATATTTATATACATATATATTAAAAAATTTAATTCCTTAAAAAATTTAAAAATTTAAGGAAACGCAAACATTTTTGGAAATATTTAAATGGAGGATAATATACTGCATATCTTAACTGGCCTCAAACTGTTAAGCTGACGAGAAATGCGAATTTAAAAATTATTTTGAAAATGTTTATAAATTATTAATAGGTGCCTTTAGAAATCAAAGATTCTGCATTGTAAAACTGATTCTAAGAAGTAAATAATAAAATGTAATTAGAATACCAGAAATGTCTGAATAAATGCGGAACAATAGCAGTTATTTTAAGCATTTTAGAAAGCATTAGTTAGAAACATTTAAATTTACCGAATTTCGCAAAGTGAACACAGCATTATTTTGAGAAAATTTGTAGCAACTTGCTTTTTGTGTATTGAAAATTCTGAAATCCAAACTGAGTATGTTGTATTTTACTTGAAAAATAATTCACTCATATTCATATCTACGTTCTGCTTCATAGGAATAGACCCGATTCCAAAGTAATACTTCAACAAATGTTTTTTTAGCTCACTTTACAACCACTCAGCGGAAATATCGTTTTCTTATCCCCATCAAAATCCAAGTTCAAGCATGTGGAAGAAATTTGCACGCGTCGTCTAATTTGGCTCCTGTGCTTCGACACAGACATTTCCCTCAATACCCTAGAAATTGCCAGCTATTCCCTCTTGTGCGAGTAGAAAAGCAAGAGAAATTTAATTTCCGTTTTCTCCCGAAGGTGATACCTGTTTTGAAGAGATAAGTAAACATGCCTCGCCAGGCTCTTTTATAGTGTATAATATTACTTCAACGTCTTTTGTAGCAGAAGTAAGGAGTATAAGATATTGGTAAAGAGTGCATTAGCTTTACGTGAGATCTTCTGCAACAGTTATTTTGATTAAAAAACCGGAAATAAGTGTCAAGAAAGAAACTTCGATTTTTTTTTTAAAAATGAGTAATTGTATTTCATGCAAAGGGATATAGACATTGTAAACAAGCAGATATTGGAGTAATAATTAAACGTTAGCGTTGAATGTTTTCCTTTTCATATAATATCTACGGAAGAGGGTCAAATAATATACCTATTAAAGCATGGGAAATCGGAGATGGGTCACTCTTTATTTTATTGTAGAATGGTCGTTTTTCAAAGATCGTAATGATTATGGAGCCCTTCGTATCTCAAAAAATCGTTGCTATAATTTTTCGGCCAACGATACAGTGTTTATTATTCCTGAAACAGACTCACCGGAAGCAGCGTATTTTGTTGATCATTGCATTACATAGTGATAAATTGACGCATTCTATAGAAGCAAATCGATAGTGCTGATTCCTCGCGATAGCAATAAAAAATCGATTTGACAGCACACAAACCACCATAAATCAAAAGTAAGCTATAAAAAAAGTGTCGAATTTATGTTGGCACCATTCAACAGATGGCAGCACACTATGGTAGAAATAGGTTTTCTTAAGAACTCCAATCTATTATCAGAAACAAGCAACTTTTGAACTCACATCGTATTTGATAATCATAATGGATTTACTTTATTAAGTTATGATCATAGAAATAAAACAGGATCTAATTTTATTTCCCTAATTTCTGAAAATTGCACTATGTTTATCAATTATCTTTCAGATTAGATATTGTTTCAAAGATAAAGCAATCTTGAAATAAACACTACTTGAAATTTGAGTTCTGTACTGATGAAAGTAAGAATCAAACATATACTCAAAAACACAATATAAGTTTGAAAAGTGGTCATAAACGGTCAGCTGTAATATTTTGTGGTTAACTAAAACAACAGTTGCTTTGGTGGCTAATAATATGCATATCATTAGAATAAAATGAAGTGTAAAAAGATGATCAAATATAACTTAGAGAATTCAGGAAATTATAACTTTTTCACTTAAATCCTTAAGAATTAAAAGGGAATTTTAATTGCACTAAAATAAGCGGAAATTCAGTTGAAATTTTCTTATACATATTGAATTTTCCAGTTGTTTATTAAATATCAAAATGCAATATTTTTTATTAAAATAAACTTTCTAATAAGAAATTGTTAAACTTTTAGAATTGCCCAAAAAGGATGATTGTAATAGTTTTAAACTTTTTTTTTATTTCATTGAATAGTTATAGGTATTATTAATGTCACTAAAGTTAATTATCAGCTTCAAAAAGATTAATTCCTAACGATGTTAAAGTAAATGGAATATTCATATTTATTTCACAAATAAAATAACATCCATTTATTATTTTCATGAAATTAATTCGTTGTAATTTATAGATTATTTCAATAAATTAAAGCAATTTGATGTAGTATGGAATTCAAGTTGTTTGTATAAATAAATCTCAGTAAATTATTCTTCAATGCAAAATAGGTTTGACACTTTAATTGGGAATTTAAAGGCATTAAACACATGCCGTAAAAATATTTTATTACAAATACATAACCTACATTTTTATTTCCTTATGAATTAAAAGTAAGAATGCACCTTGGAATTAACAGACATTTTGCCTACATTTTGTATTTCTTATGATTTTACGGGGCATCAAAATTAGAAACACACCCAAGAAAAAGTTCGTTAATGTATATTTTTTCTGTCAAAAAGGGCATTTAATAAAAGTAAAAGCTAAATTTAAGACTTTCCGCAAAGTAACTCAAAAGAAAATAGACATATTGACTTTTTGTAAATTGAATATAATACAGAAAATCACCTTGTCCAGCAATTAGACTCTTACATAGAAAGCTATGGCAGTTCTAAATCTAAAAATAGAAATTTTCTTTAAAAGTCATTGTAATTTTCACTTTACTTCAATGTAAAAAAAACTTGTACGAAATATAAAATTTTAAGAATAATCTACTACATGTATAGATATTAGAAAAAAATATTCGTGCAATTTCAAGTTTATTGATGCAAAACATTTTGAGACATTGTGTTTTGCAATAATGTTCTTATTACAGCCTTTCCGGTTAGAGAAAACCATGATCGAGTTAAAGCTGCTGAAACTCACTTTCCAAACAGGATAGAAATAAAATGCAAACAGATTTTTAAAGATACAGTATTATGTTTAAATATGAGATCAAAAATTAAAAAACAAAATTAATATCTTGACTGAAAATTGTGTTTTGAAGGTGGACTGTCACTTTTAGAATAAAAATTTAAATAGCAGAATAAATAGGAATGTAAAATTCATTATTATTCTTGCTTATTCATCATTAAAAATTATTTCATACTATAGAACAAATTTAAACATAATATCTTACTTGAGATCAGAAGTTTATATAAGCAGAAGGAATACAAATATAATAGATTAACACAGATCACAATTAGTAATATTTATATAACATATTAATGAGAAATAAAAATCAGATATGAAAATATCATTTCATAATTACTTTGATAATATATTTTTATGTCTAACTTTTAGGAAAATTCGAATTAATTCATTAAAATAATTACTATTATTTAATTTATTTCTATCCCGCTTTACTATCCAGTTGTGCGTTACTGAAATGGTTTATTTTACTCGAGTTATTTACTTATCTTACTTATTGCTCAGAATTCAGTTTACTGCAACTGCTTTAACAAAAGTCCAAAACTAAAGTAAGAACAACTCGGTCTCGCATGTTTTCTTCAATATACTTCTTTGAATGGATAAAAAGAAAAGAATGCAAAAGTTGAAAATTTATAGCCCCGTATATTGACGAGTTACTTAGGAAAGCTTGTAAAGAGATGTTTGGAAAGATTTATGTGGCTGTAAATGGTGTGTATGGTTTTTAATGCGTTCCACCTCAGAATGTCATAAATTACTTAAATTTACATTCAAATAAATACTCTGAAACTTAAGAAAACAGCTTGCTTTTACTCATGAGCGTATTTGAAAACAATTATTTTCATCAAATTCACTTAATATTTATAGTTTTGATTTTCTGATTCGAAACAGTTTTGATTCTATACAAATTTGAAAGCATTAATAGGCTATGTTTGTTACAACATTAGCATGTAATTAAAGATATGTGTTTAGCATGTTTTACTTGTAATGCAATACAATAAAAAGAAAGTATACACATTCCAACTATTAAAGATATGTGTTTATTATGTTTTATTTGTAATGCGATACAATAAAAAGAAAGTATACACATTCCATCTATCACAAGTGAAAATTAAATCACTACAATTAATAAACTGTACTTTCAAATAAAATGCATACATTAACTGGCTCAAATTCCAATTTCTGAAACTTGCAATGGGTTCTCGAGTTTTTTCTCCTCCGACTGAACTTTTCGGCAACTTTATGATATTATTTGATTTGAGAATAAACCTTGGTTTTTGGTGAATCAGCATTGCCATATGTATTGATGTTAGTGAATTGAAGAGTATCGAAATGTTTGACGTGTGAAAGTGCTAAGAGGAGTTAGAAAGTGAGCGAGACTGTAGAACATACGGTATTGGTTCAAGAGAGTGAAATTATAGTCGGATAGCTGATATTTGTCTTAAATCTAGTGTATGAATATTTTTCCTGATTTATGTTAAATTTTGTGGTTATTGAGATAAGTAGAAATTTCAATTACAAAATCTTTGGTTTCAGAAGCGAATCCGTTAACGCTTTTCATTCGTAGTACAAACATGTTTTGGGTTATTTTTAGACAAAATAAATATAATTTAACGTAACAAACATAATTATACATAATTTCTTTTTCGTATTAACTAATAATAGACCTTTTGCATTATAGCATTCAAATATAATAGACCTTTTGACCTTTGTATTATATAGGTAGTACTGACTTTAATTAAAACATATTTAAGCAGAGTAATTCTATCCTTATCTAGAGGTAGTTATTATATGGATTTGTTTTTCATTTTTAAATTATTTTCTTTTTTCAATTACCTAATAATATTTTATATGTATACTGCTCAAAGGGAATAGGAAAATATATGATTTTAACGAAAATATGAAATGTTTACATCGATAACTAACCACAAATAAAACATCCAAAATTTAAGGCTTAGCCCAAAGTAGAAGATGAAAACTTGAAATGAACATGAAAATCAGTGTTCAGGATGTCCAAAACAAGAAAAAAAGATAAAAGTACAGAAATCACGATTACACAAAATTTTTTCTTTTCATTATCTACGCTGCGAAATTCAGACAGAGGATTGACCTTACATTCACGAAATCAAAATGACTGGTTCACATTAGCTTTGACTTCAAGCACAGACAAATAATCAAAACAGACAAATAATCAAAACAATCAATTATATTTCAAAAAATAATTTAATAATTTTCTAAAAATAGATATGCTCCTAACCAGTATTTAGTAACTTCAGATGAGTATTAACTACATCTATAATACATCAAATAGGCCTACCGGAATACAATGCGAGTACATCCTCCAAACATTAAATCAACTGAACAGCGTTGTGTACTAATCTTAACAAATCACGTAGACACGTAAGAAATATACACGCACATCACACTAGCACCCTTCCTATTACATAACCTTATTATCTTTCAATTCAATTCTCTGTTGTTTTTATACAAAATGATTAAACTTCCCTTTTAAAGATGACTTAATTCGTACTATCACAATTCATTTTATTGGAAAGAAGTTGGAAATCTTAAAGTTGGAAAGATACCCGAGATGTTAGTTACTGGACGTTTCACGAATGGCACGTGTTGCAATTATGCTTTGAAAATAATAATTACGAATTTCACCCGTAAATAGAACTGCTTGATATTATATTAAGTTGATATACGTGTACGTTCGAAATTTGATGTTTCAAATCAGAAAGGAAAAATCTAATTGCGCAAGATGATATTCTGAAACAATATTCATCTTTAGAGTGCAAACAAAGTTTCGTTTTTGTAAAAAATAAATCTTTCATCGCAAAACTACATTTTTGGATTACCTCTCATATTTTAAGAACTAAAAGAGTTTTGTTAAAGGAAAGACGCGACACGACAAGCATATGCGAAGAAAATGTTGCACAAATTTGACGAACATTTCTTCAAGCCGAAGATATCAACGAGAAACGTATCACGACAATTTGATATCCCACTAATAGGTCAGCAAAAAAAAGTTTGAATTTTTTGACATATAAATTTCAGCCATTGCAGCTTTTGCACGTGGATAACAAGCGTCAGATTATATAATAATTTATATAATATATAAATTTGCTGTAATTCTGAATTACTTAATTTATATAATATATAATTTATGAAATTAGATTCCTAAATTATGTAATATATAAATTAGATATAATTCCTAATATACGTATGATTTTTCAACAATATAATGGAAATAGCTGGAATTTGAATAATAACTTTTGTTAATATTGTGTGCTGGTCCATGTTGACTAACATAAATCGAAATAATTTTGAGAGGATTAGATTTAAAAAAAAAGTCTGTTTTATATTACAAAATTAACTAATCGGCTTCAACGAAAACGGGTAGAACCAAAATGGTACCTACGATAAAAAGGGTTGTTTGCCGGGAAAGATGTGCATTTTCGAAGCTCGTCCATAGATGACACTGTATCATGAAATAACGTAAAACAACCTCATAATAATAAATAAGCACATTATTTTGGAGACGCATATATTCGCATGCAATATTTATGCAGATATGCATCATTTATATGCGCAATTGCAACCAACTTATATCAATTTGTATTACATGAATCAATTCTATTTTTGGTGACTGCTTGGAGTGACTTTTAAAATCGCTCCAAATAGGCGCCAAAAGAGCTAGTATCGAACTCGATGCCATTAAAACCACTGAAATTCACGTAAACAACAGAAAATACATAAAAAAAGAGTAATAGAAAAGAATAAATGGCGCCTCTAAGTCTGTCTGCACAACTTGAACCTAGATTATTTTTTCCGAGAGACAAAATAGGTGAAAACCTGCCTTTTTAAGTAAACTTGAAAATAGCATAAAAATAGTTAATCGACTCATGTTTACGATTTTCCGCCTCGAATTCGTTTCAAAATGAAAAAAGTACGATGTCAGAGGGCAGACTCTTTAAGTTTTGGAGTCGTAAAACAGGCACTAGAGAAAAATAATGAAATGCTAACGAAATATCAGAAAAAAAAAGAAGTGTTCTGTTGGATTATATTTCCCCCTATTTTGAAAATTATTTTGAACATTTTTTTCAATTATTCGTTTATTTGTTTTTCAGTATCTGAAAAAATGTTTTAATAGTTTTCAAAAACCGGAAGAAAAATTACAATTCCAAAGAACATTCTTTATTTTTCCTCTTTAAGATGCACTTTTTCCATTCAAACAGATAAAATAGGACATACTCGCAAACAGTAGTAACTATGACTAAATTTACGGTCATGAATTAACAATGGTTGAGAGACGGAAGTCTTGAGGAAAGAAAACGGTATAAAGTTCATAAAAATTTATCTAAGGTGCAGAGTTTTTAACTCTTCGATCTTACATATAATTAATGTAATGTACTAATTTGAAATAATTCTGAATGACCTAATTTATATAATATAAATTATGGATTTAGATTCCTAAATATGTAATATATAAATTAGATATATTTACTAATATACGTATCGCGTGCCAATAATGTAATGGGAAAAAAATGGAATTTAAATAATTATTTATATGGTGTCCTGGTCCATGTTGAGTAACATGAACCAGTTACTCAATGGTTAAAAAACAGTTAATGGCTAGAGCCATGAGTTTTTAACAAAGAAAAGGGTAACAAAGTTCTTTAAAGCTTATCTCAGATGTAGTGTTTTTAATTCATGGGAATTATATATATATATATATAATTTATATAATTTTGATATAATTCTGAATGCCTGATTAATAAAATATCGAGAGATAATGTATAAGTCGTAAGAAAATCTTATTTTGAACATGTGGGTGAAATCGCAAAATAATATTAATAATTTCTGAGAAATCCTGCGAGGAAACTAAAAAATTTTAATTTTGAGAAAAATGGATTTAAGAATGAAAAAACTAATTAAATAAAGGTTTGCTCAATAACTCTGGAAGCTTTAGTAGTATCATTAAACTTTTGGCACAGTATGTCAAGAAAAGATCAAAGTTTAGTATACGTTTTTTTTTTTCTTTTAAGAATATTTGAACATTTTGAGGGTCCTGAGGCCACTGAAATTATATGATTAGTTTTATGAGTAAGTAAAATATCACTTTATTTCCTGGTGTAAAATAAATCATATATTGTACCTAAGTGTATTATTTATAATAAAAACGTTCTATCACTAATGATTAATTTCAATAAAAATACGAAAACGTCACTTTATCCGAATCGTTATAATACTGACAAAATATATGTAAATGGCTTAGCAAAATATACGGAAGCGTTTATTACAATAATGTTTGGACTTATTCTCTTTACACTCGTTTACATTAAGTTTTCCGATATCATAAAAAAGATCTTTCTCTAAATTTAATCTGGAGCTGGCTTAAAGAAAGATTTTCAATATAAAAAATAACATAAAATTATAATATTAAAATATAAAAGAACAAGTAATTTTAGAACATTTTGAATATTTTAGAACATTTTTTTGTTATTTGGAATATAAAATTTTTTTTAATTTCTTCAAGAAATACGCCAGATAAAAAGGAACAAAATCATACAAATCAAAATTAAATAAATTGTGATGTATGGATTTTTTTTATTTACATTGGAAGGTCCATTTTATAAATAATATTTACTCATTGATATCCTAAAACACTATTGAATAGATTTGCTTCGATGTGTCGCTGCGTGCTATGATTTGGCGTACTTACCATTTCTTAATACAGGTGTCTACTAAGAAATTTAATACATATTGCAGCGTTTTTCATTCTAAACGAATAAGCATCAATAAAAAATAATGAGACTAAATTCGCTACAATAGTATTTCAGTTTAGTTTAGTTTTTATTAAAGTCGCACTAGAAGGAACCTGAGGACTAATAGCGACGGACCTCGTAATTTTGAACCAAGGTCAAGTGACGTGGACGACACCTGATCTGGCACCCCCTCTCCTAACTTCCACACCACGCCAACGGGAGGACTTTGGTCCCCGAACAGATTTAAAGTGCTTCAGCCCTGGCTATACGGCGGGTTCTTAGCGGCCATGGATCGAACCCGATACTGAACGAAAACTGCCTGCCACGAATCCGAAGCCATGATCACTAAGCTACGACGGCGACAATAGTATGTCATTCAAATGACCCAAAATTGCTTTAAAAATTTAAGGCACAGATTTGTGGAATACTGTATGTAATGTTCTTTGTTTTTGTGACATATATCTTTCCAAATTATTAGTAGAGCTTAGATTTTTTCTAATAATGATATTTCAATAATTCTAGAGAACTAGAAAAGTAATTTTTGTCATAGTTTTTTCCCTCTCAGTTAAAAATAGGGAGATTTTGGGAGATATATTTGCATTTAAGTAACATTTTAAAGAAAATTATTGTACGATATGGTCCCAAATTGCTTACGTTTCTATATAAGACTCTTACGCAAATATAAAAATTAAAGTATTTTTTTCTCTATGTAATACCTAAGTTTTAAGAAATAATTTTTTACATAAAAAAAATTATACTTTCCAAAATTACGAAGTTGGAACAATTTTTTCAAAGAAAATTTTCTTTACAATAATCTCATTAAAAAATCAAATTCCCTATATTTTGTGCATTGTTTTCTATATGATGAGTATATTTATAAGTATATTTATTATTATTTTTGCATATTTATTAAATATTTTTTTTAAAAAAAAGTACCTAAATGCATCTATTTATCTAAAACATATAGTCTATATTTAAATCAAAAGGAAAGAAAATGTTTTTGACCAAAGAATACTTTTAAAATTCAATAAAATAATTAAAATATCTTTATTAGGCACATTCAATTCTGAGCTCTACGAAAAAATTTTAAAGCATAAAGGTCGCATAAAGAAAGAGTCTTAAATTCGGCATTTATTTCCTCCCCCTCATGTCTTCTTACCCTCAAAACCAATATCATATGAAAAAAGTTTATGGTTTGTGAGTAGTTCTCAAATGCTATTTATAATAAAATTTAAAATAGTATGTAACAGATCCATGCCTGCGGAAATAAAAGTATTTCAATCGACGATTAATGCTACTTCGGAAAAAAAACGGGATCTTATTGTCTTAGATAAATATAATCTTTAATGCTTGAAACTCTTAAATTGTAACTAAATAAATAACTCTCTTAATTGTAACTAAATAAATACAGAGGTAATTTACAAACATTACATAAATAAAGGTAAGTAACTATTCATGGTTTTTACATCGTAAATTAAGGAATTATCTTATTTTCATCAAAACTTTTAAAAAGGTTTATTAATTACCATCTTTTGGATGTTTAAAAAACGTTAAATTTTATGTATGTACTGAAAACTATACGAAAATGTTTTATACTAAAAGTTAAACAAGTTTAAGAACAGTGTCTCCTCGGGTATCTTACAGAGCACCACCAAATTACCGAAAACACCAGTTTACTGGAAAATCTGTATTAACAACGCGTTTAAATTGTATACTCTATGTATTATTGAGTAAAATTTAATACAGTAGACACAAATAAAGAGTCAAATACACGAAGTAACTAAAGCTACTAATAATGTTCGGATTTTTTTAATTGATAGTTTACCTTCTTCCATTGAAATAAAAGGCCTAAAATACCATTTTTAAGACTTGTTTGCCTGTTTGAAAATGCCGGATTTTATTAAGGGAACACTTTATTTTTGAATGGTCAATAAAGATGAAGTTATTATGAATTAAAGAATAGTTTTATACTTTATTTAGGCAGTTTTATACCATATTTTATAAACTAAATGTTTTACCATTTGATCCAACGAATAACGGGGTTGATGCACGTTAAACCTGGTCGAGGGCCCAAGTCCTCCCGTGGTATAGTGTAGAAGTTTGCAGAGGGAGGCACAATAGCTCAGATGCCGTCCTTCTCACTTGAGAAAGGTTGGAAATTATGAAGTCCATTGCCAACAGAATTCATGCTGTTTCTCAGTGTGAAGTTAATAAAAAAATTGCATCCCTCCCTCCCAGCAATAGTTTCGATAAAATAATTGATATATCATAAAAAAATGTGTGTTATAAATACAGTTCATATTTTATGCATATCCAAATAGCGTAAGAAAAAAAAAATTTTTTTTTGTTATTTTACTTTAAAAATCCAATACGTAATCAATCGCGAAAAGGAAGTATGAATGTTAGGTTATCAAAGTAGAATGACCATATGTATTTCCAGCATTGCAAAATGCCAAGAAAATTTATCAATTTGAAATATTTAAGGAGTTGTGCATTTCGAAAGGAATCATTCATTTTAACCTAGAAACGCATTTGGAAAACACATTTCGAAACGCGTTTCCACACCACATTTGCATCCAACACGAATAGGTACTTACACTCAGTTGTGTTTTTAATGTTATCGTCAAATTTACGCCCCTGGATTTTTGAAAAATCCTTTTTCAATTTACAATGGAAATCTTTTTACTCAAAATTGTCCATATCGCTGGATTAAATAAAAAAGCGCACCATGTTCGTTATTCTTTTTTGCATGAAAGTACTATGAAAAGTCTGAAAGCTTTCGTAAATCTATCGTGAAAGACATAGTTGAAATACTTAAATTTCCCCGCGGTTTTTTTAAAAGAATTTATTTTCATTAAAATATGTTTTTCCATAAATGTTGAGTCTCTGATGGATTTCAGATGTGATATTTCCCCATTTGACTCAGTAATAGTTGTACATATTTTGGCTATTTGAAGAATATGCAGAATAGTTTTTCATTCTAGTGAAATATTTGTTTCCTGATATTGAGGTTGAATTTTTATTAACGAATTATCTGAATAATCCTGATAGAAATTGGTAAAAAAAAATGACTTCGCAATTTTAACTGTCAAATTTCAAAATTATATAAATCATGCCAAATTGTAAATAATTTTTAATATAGTTCGATTGATAGATATATTTATTTGAAAATGATCCTAAGGGAATGACTACTATTCAGATAAGTTAACTTGAATGTAAAAATGTTCATATTCTAATATGGTATAAGGACACACACACATAAACACACACGCACATTTGTGTGTGTTTCTATGTATGAAAAGAATTTAAATATTTATGACTAAGTAAAAAATGCGAATTTCAAATTCATGTTTGTTCATTCATTTCGATGAGAAAGAAAGAGACATTAATGTACATATTTTGAAGGAGAGAAAGCAAATGACGCTTCATCGCCGTCTCAATTATAATATAAAAAGTGTAGAAAATAAGAAAAAAAAATTACTTTGCATTTAATTTTATAGAAGGGATTTCTTTAGATGACGTGGTTAATCTCGTGGTATAAGATGAAGGGATAATGACCACTTCTGACCGATTCATGTTCACGGAAATCTGATTCAACATTTTCTTATGAGCGCATGACCTAATAAATAAAGTGATAATTTGGAATTGGATCAGAAAATAGGATTTAATTCTTTATTTTTTAGTTAGAGAATGGGAAATTTAGGGAAATAAATTTTTTTTTCAGTGAAATTCTTACATATTTAAATTGAATTATTACACACACACATTATATATATAGTTCATGAATTAATGATATGAGTTTTTGGGAGAAAAGGGACTTATTATTTATAAAAATAAAGCCATTGTGAAATGATAAGAAAATGGTTTATTTCTTGTTTACAGTTTGAATTATAAACATATTTATACTGAAAGCAAATTTGTCTCGATATTGAAAAGAGTATGGAAATTGGGAGAATAACCGCCAGTTTAAATTTGTTTTTGTTCATTTTTATCTAAAGTACCTGAATCTGCGTTTATGATTTTTTAATTTTATTTTTATGATTGTTTTAAAAAATAAAAATAAAAAAAAATTAATAATAACATAATAACATAATTAATTAATAACATTCAAATGAGCATAATACTTTTGTATTTTATTTCTTGAATAAGCAATTTGTATACCAATACGAAAAACCATTTCCGTTGCTATTCTACATATGGAAATAAATAACTTAACTCCGAAATGCAGACTCGTCTTTGAATTTAAAATTTTTGTGTAAGCGAAAAAATACATTGCATATCAGCTTAAGCGTTGATATTTAGTTTAGTTTAGTTTAGTTTTTATTAACGTCGCACCAGAAGCAACACGAGGGCTATTGGCGACGGACCTCGTAATTTTCAACCACGGTCAAGTGACGAGGACGACACCTGAGCTGGCACCCCCCTCTCCTAACATCCACACCACGCCCACGGGAGGACTTTGGACCCCGAACAGATTTAACGTGCATCAGCCCCGGCTACAGCGTTGATATTTAAGTAGAAAATATATAATTTATGTAATCCAACTTATCACACCAACGAGATATTTTCATAATAAAATATACATATTAATCTTCATTGATATGGAAATTCTTTTAGTGCTGAGAAAAATTATAAATGTTCATAATCTCAAATTCTGGTGATTATAAATTTTCCTGTAATGTATTTCCCTAAATCTAACCATGCCATCTTTTATATAAAAATATTACATTTCCCTTATAGAATCTTTATGTTTAAAAAGAAATTTAATGTCGGTTCATCCTAACAAAAAGTATCTCCTTAACTCGGTACTCCAAACACAAATCACGGAATATTGGGCTTTTTATCAAAAAATTCATCGTTTCCTTCCTGCAAATCAAGACTTAAGAATGAAAGTAAAAGCCTATAAATAAAAAAACCCAACAGTAACAACTCAGAATGATAAAAAAAAAAAAATTACGTTTTACTTTTTCTTTTCCTTTATAGTTTTCCTTTCTTATTTCCCCCATTTTATGGCGAAGAAATGAAAGAGCATGAGTTGGGGCGTTAACGATAGGACATCGAGCGTTTAAGACGTCTCGTTTCTGATATGCCTAATGGTTGGAGAGGAAAGGAACGGTTAAGGGTGTTATAGCACGAACAATTCAGTCACGTAACTAGAAGCTAAAATAATTTTTCTTCAGTTTTCTCCCCTGAAGTGGAAAAAAAAATACATAATACCATACAGAAAAAAACATTATTATTATACATTATATATTTTGATTTCAATTGCTTTTCAATTGTTCTTTATGACTTTTTTTCGATTTTGACGAATTTGAAGCTAAGAAAAATTAAAGAATAATACTCACATAAGTTTACAAGTTATTTTTTAATCCTGTTAATTTTAATATGATTTCGTTTTAAGCAATTAAGTATAATTACTTTGAAATTACTAAAATTCCCGTAAATATATATTCTAAATTATTTAATTTAAAGGCCGTAAAAAGTAATATATTATATATATAGGCTAATTAGTCCCTATTAATGCCACTAAAGTCCCGCTGTGTGGTCCTGGGTGATGCGCGTTAAATCTGTTGAGGCTCAAACGCCTCTTGTTTGTGTGGTGTGGAAGTTTGGAGAGAGAAATGCCAGCTAAGGAAAATAATGCTGACCATATCCAATAGCTCTAGATCTACGTTATAAAATAGACCGATCAACCAATATTAATTCACTTTAATTAATAAATGGGATATAATCAACAAACCAATACAGTTGAAATTTTGTATAGAACTATCTTTATCATTTTCATTCTACTTGGGTTGCTGAAAAAATATTTTTTAATAAATAAACATATAAATACATACATACATACATACACTAGTGTTCAAAATTAAGAGAATTTTCCGATTTGGTCCATTATCTCTAGAACTACTGGACAGATTTTAATGAAAATTGGTGTGTACATAGGGTTGATATAATACAAAAAAAGTAACCATTCAACAGTTAAAATGCATACGCATGCTCGTGCGTAGCACTCATGGGAGTCTGAAGGTCTGAAACAGCAGTTGTAGAATAGAACAAAAAAAATGGGTTAATAAGGGGAATGGTCCCCTCTTATAGATATATAGGCATTGCAAATTGATTTTATGTTGGAAATAAGGGAGTTTATAAGTTCCTGTAACAATTGTTCCCACTCATTCAGCAACGCTGTTTTCAGATCTTGTATGGTTCTCTGAAAGGGAGGCGAATTACAATTACCCTTTACAGGGCGTCCCAGACACGCTCTATAGGCTTGAAGTCTAATGATCTGGTTGGCCAATGCATCCGCCGAATATCCTCACTTTCCAGAAATTAATTGACCAACTGAGCTCTATGTGGCCTCCCGTTGTCATCCATTAAAAGGAAATCAGGACCAATTGGACCCTGAAAATGTGATATTGGACTTCAAGACCTCTTCCCTATACCTCTCAAGAGTCGCACTCTTTCAAAGACATGGAGGTGTGTGCAGCCATCAAAATGATGCCTGCCAAGACTATCAGTCTCCGCTGCCGTAATGGTCGATTTCTTGGACATTAGAGAGCAGGTAGCGGGTCCCTGGCTCTCTCCATTTGAAAATACTGCGAAATTCACTGGTTAGGTTGAAAAGTAACTCTTCAGTGAAGAGAACAATAGCCCATTGATCCATGCTCCAATCTCTATGATCTCTGCACCATTTTAAGCGGACTCTCCTATTCGCAGAACTGAGCGGTAGGCAAACAACAGTTCTTGCAAACAGCCCTCTCTCATGAAGTTTTCTGGAAACAGTCACCCTTGAAACTCTGGTTGCTGTGGCCGCAAACAACTCGTGAGAGACCTGAGAAGTTGTAGCAACCTTGTTACTAGTTTTAGTTTAGTTTTTATTAACGTCGCACTAGAAGCAACACGAGGGCTATTGGCGACGGACCTCGTAATTTTGAACCATGGTCAAGTGACGAGGACGACACCTGAGCTGGCACCCCCTCTCCTAACATCCACACCACGCCAACGGGAGGAATTTGGGCCCCGAACAGATTTAACGTGCATCAGCCCCGGCTACACGGCGGGTCTTTGGCGGCCAAGGATCGAACCCGTGACTGAACGAAAACCGCCGGCCGCTAGTCCACGACCTTGACCACTAGGCTACCGCGGCCCCAGCAATCTTGTTACGCCCTGCTATAATGAACAAATCAGGATCTCCTGTAGCCATCTTGGACGACCTTGCCCAGGCTTTCTCTCGACAGATCTGGTATCATTAAGCTGTTTCAATAGGTTGGACTCGACACTGGGCATTAAAAATCGAATTCTCTGTAAATCTGGAGTTGAGACTGGCCTGCTTCTAGCCTACGCCTAATTTACCACCTCATTCCATCATCTAAACGTTGGTCGTTACTCACTTTTACTGTTGAATTTTAATTTAAGCGATTGCTGCAAAAAAACACACAAAAAAAAATCGGTGAAATGCCTAGCGATTGAAACGTGGATTTGGGCACGCGAGCTCATAAATCCTGTTTTTCGACTAGGTCCGACCCCATACACGGATACGCTTATGTATTCGACGTACAAGATTTACATCTTGGTTTCGAAATAGTATTTTTACATTTCGTTCAATTCATTTCATGATTTTCAACAAAATATGCAAATTCTCTTAATTTTGAACACTTAAATTTCTGAAAGGTATTATTCTGAAGTATCAGGACAAAATTAAATCGTATTTATTTAAAGTACATATATTATTGTAAGTTCTTGGAAATTTACAGTACCATCGGAAAATTTTTAATTGCTTCTCAAAATCAAATATTTTTTTTTAAATTTGAGATATTTAGAAGCTGGCCAGAAATAATTTTAAGGAAATAAAAAGTCTTGCGATCATTTAGAAGACATAGTATTGAATTTAATTTTTTGATGTAAGAAGTACATTTGATTAAATTCGTATTTCTCATTGAACCGTGCTATAATTTATTAATATTTTTGTACATTTGATCCAACATTCTGAATAATAGTACGGGATTTCTTTCATGTAAAGTTTTTTTCTCAAAAAAATTTCTCTTCCGTTTGTTCTTTTTCTTTCTATTTATCTTAATTATAAATTTAAAAGTTTGTTTGCGTGTTTGTTCGCTATTCAAATCCCCACCATCGATTATATTACTCCAAAAATTTTAGGATGCTTTGCAGTGTATGTGAATGATTGCCTATTAACATTGTATTGAGCAGCCACACGAGAACTATTGGCAACGATAGCCATAATTTTGAACCTCGGGCAAGTGACGAAGAACACACCTGTACTGGCTTTTCTCTCCAAACTTCCACACCACGCTGAAGGGAGGACTTGGGTTATCAACCAGATTTAACGTGCATCAGTCCTCGACACGGCAGGTCTCTAGTGACATCAGGGCTCGAACCTACTTCTCGATGAAAGCAACACCTATCACGAGGCCGCGACTGTGACCAATATATAAACGCGACTACATTTTGGCATGTAATAGTATAAGGTTGTAATTATTTTGGATTTTACTATTTTGTGAATTTGTGTGTTATGTTGAAGAATGCGCGGTGCGTGAACGTCTTCTGGTGCGTATTTTGGATTTGGTAGCATTAGGATTCAACGTTTTCTGAGCAATTGCAGTAGGTATTCTCGCTATATTCCGGTAAGCGTATTCTTTGATTGATTATAGAACTTGATAATACTCCCGGATAGAAAAAGTAAACAATTTGAGAACATCTCCCTTATTAGATGATGAATAAAACAATATATTTTAGTTATAATAGACAAGTTTATTTATTTAGTTTGTACTTGAAGTTGAAATTTAGATCTTATAATTAGAGTAACATTTGAGATGACGCACAAGACATTTAATTGGAAAACGTCATTGTGAGCTTGTCGGTCATTGTGCTTGCCTCTTTGTGTCGCAGAATAAGTTTTTCTATAACCAGAATAAGCACAAATCCATTTTTATCCCAGATCGCTTTTTAAAAAAATATCTTAACCCATAGATTTAATAAACTTTATCATATTTGGTATTATTATTAGCGATATTGCCAAGTAATAAAAGAAAAAAAAATGTCATTTTATTATCACTAAGATGTTTAAAAATATATCTCACATAAGCTCGTTATTTTCGTTTTTATTTCGCACATTAGATCACCGCGCAAAGAAACGTTCCACTTTTTACGACCCCGTTGAGACTACAGAGAATGACAAGTAATTTTTTAGTTACTAAAATGCTCCTTTTTGTAGGGGATGCTGGAAACATTTTGCTATCGTCAAACGTATACAACAGACTACTGTGAAATGTTGGTTTTCATTCAATCGATTTAAAGAGGGTCCTTCAGTTTTATTAAAGTATTTTTGAAAACTGTACTTCTAAAGAACAAATTTCATGGATATATCTTATCTTTCTACTAATAATTATTTTTTTTTCTTCTAAAGAAAAAACGCTGTTTCAAAGCCATTTTTGCACATCGTTGAAATTATTTATTATTCTATATTTAAAGTAAATTATTTCTTTTGAACCGTGATTGAGCGATTTGTGATGCTTTGTTTTATTTTTATTAATGAGTATCATTTCAAATAATTAAAAAAAATCTCCCATTAAATAAATCGTAAAGACCCAACCTTTCTTTCATTGGTGATCAAAAGAAATTGATGTATGAATATTTCGAATTTCTCAGAGTCTCCTAAATTAATTAATTATTTTTATTTTCTATATTTAAGCTATTAAACATACTACGTTCACGTGAGCAATTCTTCTTTCTGGATACAAAAGAAAAAAAAAATACTCGACTTGTCATAGACCGTTCCCTGTTTTATTTCATTTTTGGAATCGCAAATATGTTCATGCATTTCTTTGAGAAAATTTTATGTACATAATCCTTTGAAATTTAAATCTCATTTATTTTCAGAAAATTGCTCCATAAAATTGATTTCAAAGTGATATAAGCACTTTTCAAGCGCTCAACTTTTTTTTTATCTTGTATAAAATTAACAATGAAGAGTATACATGTAAAAAAGATAGTTTGCGGGTTATAATGAACGCTGCTGTAATTTTTATTAAAATCCCATTTTTTTCTTTTCATATATTTTCTCATTTTATTGTGAGGGAAGCAATTTATGTAACTACCTATTTTTGTTAGATATCAAATACATCTTCAAAATGTGACATAATTAACGTATTATAAATTTTTATATAGAATTGATACCGATGGAAAATTATGCATTTGTATCGGAAAACGTCTTAACTGCAATGCTAATAACATTTCATTGAACCATTAAAATGTCACGACTTTGAAAGTGAAACCAACAGATTGAGAATGATCTTTAAAACAACACGAATTGCTTTTATTTCAATCTTAAACCATTTTCTCAAATTTGAGTTTTATTAAAACTAGATACGAGGGATGTTCTGAAAGTAAGTTTCGTCAATTTTTTTTCTCAAGGAAATTTAGTGCCAAATAAATAAATAAGCCAGCTCATCACGAAATATGTACGCTGCACTATTTTCCGTCATAGCTGCAATTGACTTTGAGACATGTATCATAGCGGGCAATCAGTTTGAAGAAACCACTCAGGTAAAACTCGGGGCCCTGTATTGCAAGAAATTGTCACACAGCCTGCTCTACATCAGCATTGTTTTGGATGGGACCGAGCACGATTGAAATGCATTGTGGGCGCCGCGTCTAATACCGCCTGTCCGCTAACACCATGTCCCGTATTCTAGTAGTGTTATTTTCTTTCGTGGATGTAGACGGACGCCCTTTTCCGTCATCCTCCGCCACACTGTGTCTTTCATCACTGAACATGTTACACAAGCGTCCAACCATATGACGAGACATCACCTGTTCACCCAATGTTGTCTGTAGGCGTTTGTGGAAGTCTAATACCACTTTCCCACTCATACAGGTTTAATGTAACCTGTCACTAGTGACGTCTCTGGCACGTTGGTCTGCTGCTACTCTCTTTTCTATATCACCCTGTGTGAGCGTCTTTCCTCCTCCATTGATGCTATTTCCTTCGTTGAACCGGCGATGGGTGTGTTTTCTTAAGCTGCTTATTTGTTTCGTCCCGTGTACCATATGCTCTTTCAGAAAAAAATGACGAAATCTACTTTCGGAACATCTCTCGTGTAATTTTTCAATACAAGCTGAAATACCTCTCATCCAATGTTTTAGGAGACCAAAAGACTTATTTTGCATTAATGCATTGACTGCGTCTCAAAAACAATGTGAATAATAAAATATAGGAAAGGACTCTAAGTAAAAAAAAAAAAAAAAATATAACGATTAGCGATTTTCTATGTACTAACCTCGGAGACATTTGGTAAATTGAATCGCATACCATTATAACTCCTTGCCAACGAAATGAAACGTAATTAGGTAAATTAATGAAAGTACGAAGCATGATTAATTGAATTAGGGACAGTGATACATGAGCGAAATAGAACTAAAACGGGATGATAAAGGGAGAAAGAGAATAAGGAAAATGTGATTGACATTTGTAAATTGGATTGATCCACCCTAATTAATCATTTGTGTTAAAATTAGTTAGAAGTGACTTCTAGGTGGAGTATTAGGAGCCAAACATATTACAATTAAGAAGTGTTTGAATCGGAACGAGTGATTTGGTCATCTTTATTATTTTAAAATAATCTATGGATAACTGAGTTAAGAGAGATACGAAAGAGAGCGATTTTGCATATTTTATATTGAGAAATGTTAAACCGTGTTGTCTTTCGATGACATTGTGGCGTTTGTCCGTCATTATTCGGCTCTTGTGCCATATCTCAATCTCACATAAGTGACATTGCGCTAACAGAGAAAATACGTGACTAAAGAAGCGAAATATTTTTTTTCAGAGCGCAATAACCGCTCTCTGCAGAGCCCCACCCTAAATCACAGTCCTAACTTATTATTTAAATAGGAAATATCTTATCAATTCACTCGCTCTGTATTTAAGTACTATTTTTAACAGAAACCACGTAGATTTATGCTGTTAGTGGAGTTCAATTCAATCCATAAAACTACAGAGCAATTTTAAGGTCAGTCATATTGCTCGAGCTGCCAATCCTAGTCCTCTATCTCTCTCTTCCAATTATGTTAATTGCATATCATTATTTATGATTATATCTAAATCACATCATTTCAGTTCTATCTGCATGTAATTTACCTAATCACGTTTCATTTTGGTTGGAAATTTTTTTTTTTTTTAAATCTTATGCAATTAAACAAGTGAATATACCAACGTCACTACATATCTTCAATTATATTTTTGAATTTATTGTCTGTTTAATTAGACATTAAGATGGCTGTGGAGTAAGATGACTGTAAATAACGAAGGAAGGCCGTTTAAAATTGTATGAATATTATAAAAAGAAACAGAAAAAAAAATTACGCATATTACCTGGTGAAGAATAAATACTATTTGTGCAAAAAATATTCAAATTTTTCTTTGCTTTCAATAGTATTCAAAGATGGAAAACCGAGAGAAAGTGATACTAGCTGCACGGAACATATTTTGGAACCATGGGACATATTTTGGTCGTGGAACTATTTTTGTCTATGTTTTTCATTTGATGTTAAAATAAAGCCAAAAAGGTGAATAAAAAATTATAAATTCTTTGAAAAAAAGTAATAGTCTCAATAAGTTATTAATACATCTCTGAATGTTTAAAATCTCATTTGGGAAACTAATATGCCCAACGTAAATTTCTTTTCATTTCCAACAACTATTATTTACTTAAGAACGCATTAAAACTGCACAAAAAAGAGTTCCATTAATAATATTAAGAGTACGTGTAAAGGTATAAATAAGAAATAAAAACTGCGAGAACAACTTTTGAAAAGCAGGGAAAAATTGTACATTTTGATACTATATTAGTACTTGGCCGATATGTCTTAAATTAATTTATTCACTATAAAGGTATACAACGCTTTAATATGCAATTACGTTTTGGTTTCTAAAACTTAAAGAATGTATAGCTTTTGAGACACACAAAAAATCATTCAGCATTTCACATTATTTTTCATATTTAAATGCAGTAACATGAAGAAGAAAAAAAAAACAAAATATTTCTATACCGAATGTATCGAGGATCATTGGTAAATATTTAAGGGGTGATAGAAAGCATCTAAACAAGCAATTTTCAACCTACAAGACATAGACTGAGAGCAAGCGGTGAACCGCTAGACTGTGCTGCAATCTAAAGAATAAAGCACTAGTTTTCTTACACATCGTCCTTTTTACTATGGATTTAAAGAGGAACGGTGACGTACATTAATTATGAAAAGACCATAGCCAAAAAAAATCTTGAAGACTGTCCATGGTTCCATTACTCGAAGGGTGTTTTGAAACTCATGAGTAAAATTTTAAGGTGCAATCGAAAACACCAATTTGTATCGTATAATGCATAGGCGGAGAACCCCTCCACGGCACTGTAATAAAAAGTATTAAGCACTAGTTTTCTCAAACATCGTCGTTTCTCCCGTGGATTTAAGGAGACATGACCTTGTCCTGATTGCCGCGAGTTGCCATGGTAGAAATGGTGATGTGTTAAAAAAATTAGCGCTTTATGCTTTCCATTACAGACCTGTCTAACGGCTCACCACTTGCTCTCCGCCTATGCATGGTAGGTAGAAAATTACGTTTGTTGAAATGTTTTCAATCACCCTTTAAATTTTTACACAAGAGTTTAAAAACACCTAGTATTTTGCAACAAAAGAAAACTGTTGTAAAACGATAAATGTATCCAGTTGCTACGTTCCTTCCTTCATTTTAAATGTAAGAATAATACAAAAGCCAGAATAATAAAAGAAAATAATAAAATCTCCCTTTAATCTGGTTATAGATGCATGCTTTCTTTCCTCAGCCATGTAAGAAAACAAATTTCCATTGTATTATACCAAGAATATTTAAACTCTTTTGATCTTCTAATGTCTTCCAATTTATTGTTCTTCCGTTAAATTTTTGCTCATGAGTTTCGAAACACTATAAGTAAAGAAACTTCGGGTAGGCTTTAAGAATTTTTTAGGCTATCGTATTTCTCTGATTACTGTAGAACACTTAAGATTTTTTGTTCGAGCACACAGGCCACGTAACTCCTTCAAGCTCGGGTCGGTAGAAGTGCTTCTAAACTTGGCTTGTTGAATTTTAGGCTTTCTGACTTGGGCATCAGAGCTTTCTTTCTTATTGGTCAGCTTGGAGGTCAGTAGAGAGTGGCTTCAGGAGGGTACAGAGTTCAGTAAGAAGGGATGCTGGGAGACTGTTCTGATTACAGTACCTCGTCGTGCCTCCATAAATATTGTACAAAGTACAAATGATGATGTGTTGCAAAACTTATGCTGTAAACTTTTCATTACAGTGCCATCTAGCGTTATCACTGCTTGTTCTCAGCCTGTGCATCAAAGGATGAAAATTGTTTGTTTAGATGTTTCCTATCACCTCTTAAATTTTTGCCCATGAATTTCGAAACACCATGCAAATGGACATTTAATTTTTTTTAATTATTACAATTGCTATCACCAATAAAGTGAATAAACATTTACTACAGAATTTCTCATGAAGAAAAATACAAATCCTATGGTTTGGATGCAATGATAACGGTATTTATGGTATACATTTAGGAATATGAAAATAGTATGAGAATGAATGTTATACGTCATTCTTCTAAAAAATAAGGAATTGAAAAGGCCTCGAAGATGACAAAACAAAATCGTGTAAAAGGCGCTAGACGTATTCATTATATTTGCAAGAAATGTACGAGTATGCCCGTAATGTATGAAGTAAAATTATTTAAAATTTACAATTAATGCTCCGTTGCCACAAAAGCGGGTGCCTTTGTTTTTTGAGCATGTTTATTATCCTCCCTCTATTTTTTGCTTTATGAATCTTATTAATATAAAATAAAAAAAAAAAAAAAGAACGAAATATAAGAAAATAATTTAATAAACTCATGTTCGGCCCATACGATGTCATTTATAATTTTGCCAATTGGCTTACATTACACTTTACATGACTGATATCTTCTTTTATATTAAAATTCTTCACTATACGACAATTTAGTTTTCTTCTAATTGCTACGATAGTGGGTTAAAAAGTCTTTGTATTTGAATGAAGATGGAAACATTAAAGTAAACAGTTGTTACCAATGATTACTGTCATCCATTAAACAAATCCAAAACAAATGAGACATTGATTCATAAATTAATTTAGATTTGGTGGCCATTTTCTGCCAAATCGAAATTTTACTGCTGCCGCATCGATTTCTCACCGTCGAGGAAACATGAATTCATCGTTATAAACCAGAAACATAGAAAAAAAAATCAAAACGTTCGATTGCTTGCGGTGAATCTGCTTCACAGAATGCGAGGAAGATCGCATCATCTTCACGAAGAATTTCAAATAGAGCCTATCCCCACCCGAATCGCAAATTTAGCATCTTCATTTCACAACGACATTTCAAGCCATAATAACCCAACTATCAATAGCCTAGCTCATTTTCAAACTCATACCAGAAAATATAAATATTATTTTAATGCATCCAAGTTAAAAACAACGTTTGGAATTGACTCACTCTTTATTTATTTTTCTTTAAAAATTGAAATTCCCACACTTATTCAGAAAAAAAAAATCTAGTCTTAACCTTTCAACCACTGATTTCCTCCAACTGGAGCCCGAGGATCGACCAATCAGGAAGCACCCTCTCAAGCTCCTAGACGATGTCCCAACTCCGAGGACTGAAACCTCCCTTCCTCATCTATACCAGAACTCGACCTTCGGCCACTATTTTGTGATTTTGTTTCTTTTCGTATTATATTACTCATTCCGAGTAAGAGAAATCCCATACTTCTGCAAACTCGAAGTATATTGCTTCGGTCGAAAAGGTTATGACGAAGGGTTTTTCAGGTGTGAAATGCGTCAAGGTTACCTTGCCGAGACAGATGTCTAGTTATCATGATGCTTAATAAAAACAAACCATTTTCGATGCTACGAACACCATCTCATATTTTTAAGGACCGCTCTTCACAGTTCTTAACAGATAGAACGAGGAATTTTACATTTCACTGCAAAAAAAAGTACTTCGTTTAGTCACCAAAAATCACGACCTAGGAGGGGAATAAAGCTCATAAATAAAAAGCTGTAATATCTCTCGTAGATAAAAAAAAATTATACGTTTCCCTTTACCCACATTTTTTCTCACTTTTTGGCAAGCAAATAAAGGAGTAATATCTGGAGCGTTAACTGTAAGATATTGAGCATTTAAGACGTAACGTTTCCGTGTGCCTAATGGCTGGAGAGGAGAGAAAGTGTTCCGAGTAATGTAGCACGTACATTTCAGTCACGTACATAACTAGATCTAGAAAAAAAAGTTTGCACCTTTTTTATGATTTGTTTAAGTAAGAAAATGTATCGGTACGTATTAAAGTGGATTACAACTTTCATCTGTTGAATACCTTAACTTGTTCTCTCACATCTTATACGAAATGGTAACGTAAAGTTTTATTAATAGTAAGTAAAAAACGAGATATCTGAAAGAAATGTATTTTGCCCATTAATTGAGCACTATGTGCTTAATTAATGGGCGTCTGGACACTCTGCCCCTGGGGATTATATCAGGGTACCTCAGGGACTTGCCTTCTTCAGGTAAGTACGGGCATCATAGCCCCGAGGCACCTTAATGATCTTTTTTTCCCATTGGGTTTACTGTCTTTGGTAAACACGGGGGACGCACTCCCGGGATACCCTAGCAATCCTTCTCTATTTTCGACCCTCCTTCTTGTCAACCACCTTTTACCTTTTTTCAACTTCACGTCTAGACCACAATTTAATCTTGTTTGGCGCAGCATAGCCATATCTGACTCTTGCGCCAATAAACTTTATATTCACTTATTCAAGAAGTTGTAGTTTGGAACAATCCGTAATATATTACTCGATTGCTATTTTTTCATATTGCGGATTACTGCAATATATGTCTTCCTGAAAGCAAACAACTCAACTTTTATAGCTGTAATTAACAACATTAAAAACATAAAGATTAGTTAATATGCGGAATAAAATTTATCCAGATATCACGACTATTTCTTAGTAATAATTATATTCTTACGATATTCTTTCATATATTTATAGAACTATCATTTAAAAAATTAGGCGAATAGAATAAGTATACCTATAAGATACATATTCAGAATTTGAAAAGGATAATATAGTTTTTTTTTGTTTCAAATGCAATTTTTTAAAACAATTACCATATTTATATCCAAAAAATTGTTGCAACATTAAAAGTACATCATTTGCATATATATATATATATATATATATATTGGCGCTCAATTCTTTCGGAGAGAAGAGTCGGTAAGAAAACAATTTGTGTAGTGTCTCAAATTATTTAAAAAAATGTGTTAATAGTAATGATTGTCTTATTTTTTGACATTCTGCTAAAGTTTTTTTTATGACAATTTCTTTCTGCAATCGTTTTTGATGTATAATTTTGCACTTTACAAAAAATCAATATTTTTGAGGGCATGTCATTGGTAAATTTTTTGTATTGCATTTTGTTTTCGAAAGCATACTCTTTTGATTAATTTTTTAATTAATTAATATTCCTTCTATAATTTATAAATCTCATTGGTTATAGAATTTTTATTAAGTTTTGATGCGTGAAATTTTATTTTTTTGTTCTGAAAATGTTTATGTTAAAATTCATTTTTCTATGGTCGATTTTCTGAATTTTACTGAGTTTTCAGCACAATTCCTATTGTTTTATAATGTCATTCACTGAAGTGTGATCAATAATTACTTATGTTACTCATCAGTCCACATCTCTTTACTAGCTTTGAAATTTTTCATTGTTTAGTTAAATAAGTAAATTATTAACTGATTTTCATAGGAATCAATTTGTTTTCTATTATTTTCCTTAAATATTAATTTTTTTTTCTATTCATATTATTGATTTATTATTGAATTATTTTATGATTAGAATTGAGTTTATACACGAACACACACACCATATATATATATATATATATATGTATATATTTGAAACATAAATTATCAAATATTAGGTTCGGTATGTACCTTTGATTCAGAACATTCGTAATAAAAACATACAAACATGAATTTTCATAATTGAACGCGAATATATCCCTTTTATATTATTATATCCCTTCGCATCTATCAATTCAGCTATAATGATTTTTAATATTAAAATGAAAGAAATTGAGAATAAGTAGTAAATCCTGATACACATTTAAAATACCACGCATTCCGATATCAGATTCATTCTATTTTAATGCTCCAAACCTACTTGAAAATGATGGGATTTGAAGTTGTATCTCTTCACCATATTTGTATCCAAATTTAAATTTCATCTCTCTACGTCAATATTATTACCGAAGCTACTCCCAACAATTGGCATTTCTAGGGTTCTCGAAAAACAGTCTTTTATTCTGATTAGTTTTGAATAGAATCCTTCTTCGTTCAAGTACCAGAAATGCGAATGCTTTTAAAAGATAACTACCCATTCTATTCAATTACTTTCTTTGGAAAAATGTCGTCAAATATTTCCAGAATTTATCAAATCTCAACTGAAAGTATAATGTGGGAGTTAGAGTTCTCGGTTGAGTTTCACGACTTTTCATTTACGTTCTATTGTTTTCATCTTAATAAATATTGTTGAACTATCAAACAGAAAATTCAGAAACAATATTTTGCTGTTTAACTTTGTTATATATAGAATATTTTACTTCTTAAATGTATGTATATTTTTCAGTAATAAAAGAAGTCGCTATCATATGACTATTTGCACATTAATATAAATTGTCATTTGGTACATACAAAGAGATAGAGAGAATTTCTAAAATATTCCCCTGTAGAAAATAATACAAAAGTGAAAATATATTTAATAAGTACTAAATCATAGTTACCTGTGAATTATCTACTCGTTACTGATATTTAAATAAAGACAACCGTATTAAAATATACATGAAGACATTTTTTTTTAGATTTTTTTTCTTAACTTCACATCATATTTTAAAAAAATACTTTATAATATTAAAAAATATTTTTTTCTTTTTAATTTAGTGATCGCTTATTAACATCACACTGAAAAGCAACACTTTGCAATGTGAAACTTCAGCCAAATAACGACGATGTCACCTGATTAACGACGATAGCACCTCTCTCTCCAAACTTCCATATCACTTCGAAGGAGCACTGTGAGCTTTGACGGATTTAACTTGCATCTACCCCTGCCACACTGCGGGTCTTCAGTGGCTGGTGGGCTCGAACCCATGAGCCAACGGAAACAACACCGACCCCCAGTTTGGGATCATAATCACTAGGCAACTACGACTATGTTAAAGGCAAGAGAGATTTAGTTTAGTTCTTATTAAAGTCGCACTAGAAGCAACACAAGGGATATTGGAGAAGGACCTCGTAATTTTGAACCTCGGTCAAGTAACGAGGACGTCACCGGATCTGGCACCCCCTCTCCTAACTTCCACACCACACCAAGAGGGAGAAAGGCATGAGAGAAATGTAATGGCATCCCGATAGATCGGTCTTTGAAGCACGGCTACAGCTAGAAATCACAATAATTTAAATCTGGGGAACTGTAAGGCCTAACCACATGAAAACGAGGACTGATTATATTTTTGTCACTAAAAGGACAGAAGAGAACCTTTTTAATACGATGTGTGTTGTATAAAGGAGTACCAGCGTACATAAACACTGTTGCTGGAAAATATCACCATGCGTGCAGAGCTGGTGAATCTGTATTGGATTGGCTTTATTAACCTCGCACACTCGAAGCAACACGCGGAATTTTGAAGCTCAGTCAAGTGACGAGGACGACATTTCCTTACCCTAACTTCTAACCACGCCCCACGGGAGAAATTTGAGCTTCGACAAAATTTAATGTAAATCAACCCCCGCTACTCAGCGGGTCTTTAGCGGCATTTGAGCTCGAACCCACGACTGGAAGAAAACTGCGAGCCCCGACCATGATCACTGGGCTACCGCCCCCACTTATTCATTCAGATACTTGGAAAATTTTCCATTTCTTTATGTAAAGAAAATCTCATTTATACATAATTATTTATGAACAATTAATAATGATTGCTGCTTTTATGTTAGACAGTCATACACCAACATTTAGGTACGTCTTGCAAAAACTCTGGTATTTATAAGTTTATATATTCACAGAGCACTTATAAATGTAACATTCTATACTCCAAGCATATTCACTATAGCAAAAATTAAATTTAATGACATTTAAATTTTTTAAATTTCATGATTCTAGTTATTCATACTATTGGGTTGGCAACTAAGTAATTGCGGATTTCACTCATAGATGGCGTCAGTTGAATTTTTAGGTTTGCAGACGTAGTACAAATGTAAAACACATTTTGTTATTTGATAGTTGGCAATTCAGCTGTCAATCAGTAAAAAAAGTTTTTTGATCGGTTGCGTAGTTTTCGCTTAGCATTCGTTGAAGAATGGAAAATCAAAAGGAACATTTTCGTCATATTTTGCTTTTTTGTTTCCGCAAAGGGAAAAACGCATCGCAAGCTCATAAAAAGTTATGTGATGTTTATGGTGACGAAGCCTTAAAAGAACGGCAGTGTCAAAATTGGTTTGCCAAATTTCGTTCTGGTGATTTTTCACTCAAAGATGAAAAACGCTCTGGTCGTCCAGTTGAAGTTGATGACGCCCAAATCAAAGCAATAATCGATTCGGATCGTCATAGTACAACACGTGAGATTGCAGAGAAGCTTCATGTTTCACATACATGCATTGAAAATCACTTAAAACAACTTGGCTATGTTCAAAAACTCGATATATGGGTTCCTCACGAACTGAAAGAAACGCATTTAATGCAACGCATTAACAGCTGCGATTTGCTAAAGAAACGTAATGAAAATGATCCATTTTTAAAACGACTGATAACTGGCGATGAAAAATGGGTTGTTTACAACAATATCAAGCGGAAAAGATCGTGGAGCAGGCCAGGTGAACACACTCAAACAACATCAAAAGCTGATATTAATCAAAAGAAGGTTTTGTTATCAGTTTGGTGGGATTACAAAGGAATTGTCTACTTTGAACTCTTACCACCCAAACGATCGATCAATTCTGATGTCTACATTGAACAACTAACGAAATTAAACAATGCAGTTGAAAAAAAGCGGCCTGAATTGACAAATCGAAAAGGTGTTGTATTCCATCATGACAATGCAAGGCCACACACATCTTTGGTCACTCGGCAAAAATTATTGGAGCTTGGTTGGGATGTTTTGCCACATCCACCATATAGTCCTGATCTTGCACCATCTGATTACTTTTTGTTTCGATCTTTACAAAACTCCCTGAATGGTAAAAATTTCAATAATGATGATGACGTCAAATCGCACATGATTCAGTTTTTTGCTAATAAAAACCAGAAGTTTTATGAACGTGGGATTATGATGCTGCCTGAAAGATGGCAAAAGGTCATTGATCAAAATGGGTCATACATTACAGAATAAAGTTATTTAGTTCCATGAAAAAATTGTCTTTGATTTTCTAAAAAAAATCCGCAATTACTTAGTTGCCAACCCAATATTTATGCAAATATTATGCTTAATAGATTTGAATATTCATTACAGAACAATTATGTTCACTATGTAGTACATGCGAAGGTCGCTTAAAGAATCCTCCGAAAATCTAAGAGATTGTGAGTTTCTTTATTAATAAGCATCATGACTCACTACAGCTGTAGAAGTCTCAGTTACTCGTGATGCCTTTCTCACCTCAAAAATTCTTCCTATCTCTCCCGATCGATGATATCATTCTAGCCTTCTTTGGAGCAAATTTAACTGAAGTAACTAAATGTTTTGCTGAATTTTAGGTATATGATGATAAATCCAGGTCTCACCGAAAATGGCGACGCAAAAGGAAGTCGATAACTCTTCGCGGCTGCAACCAAGTTTTTATTTCGCATCAAATGAGTGCTGAACTAACTTATGAATCAATTTCAAATGTTTTTCGACTCTGTTTAACAAATGGCAGCACCCAATGGTAACACCAATTTAACATAATGACGCCATCTGCCTTCGGCACACACACAAACACAAGTACTTTTTAAATCAACCTATATTTGAATTAAATTGTTAGAAAATATTAATGTAAGAAAAGTGTTGAACTTTTTAAAATTTATTTTTCTACCGAAAAGGCTATATAGCTATTATATGAGGAAAACATCATCCATTTAATATTAATATACGGCGACATATTTATTTATTTATTTACTTTACCTTCAATTTAATATAATGTTAGAAAGAATAATTCAAAAAACTTCAAACTTATTCAACTTGTCTATTTTTCGTTCCTTATATGTATGGAATGAATTTTTTTTTTTTTAAAAGAAGTCTTAAAATCAAAAGCGAGAAATATCGTTTTATCTTTTTGTTACGTGACTCGATTGTTCGTGCTGCAGTAACCAAAGGTGTACCCTTCCTACCCGACCATTAGGAACACTAGAAACGTGACGTCTTAAACACTCAATACCTATCGTTAACGCTCTAGTTCATTCTCTTTTATTTCTTCACCATAAAACAAAGAAGAAAAAGGAAGAAATGGCAAGAAAATAAAAAGGCTCTTCTTGCTCTGCAGAATTTCAGTTGCTTTTGCTTTTAATTTATGATCTTTCTCTTTTCTTCCAAACTATTTCCAGGTTCATTTTATACAGAATTTATGAGTTAAAAAATGATAATTCATTTAGTTTTTTTTATCAATATAAGGAAGTATATTTAAACAAGTTAGCACCATTGGTACATAAGTTTTTCTAAAAAAATATAATAAATAATCAAAAATAAATATTTTTAAAAAAATAAATCTTAACTGTAAATCTGGCAACCACATTTCAAGATGTATTACACTTTTAAAGTATACCTAAACCTACTTTTATATAGGGATAGGAACCGCATAAAAGTAAACGTATAAAACTATTTCGAATCTTTATCTATAGCTATAAGTTGTATGGTTTCAAACATATATAAAAAAAAACACTGGTAAAAAATGAGTTTTTTGAACATGGATTATTTTTCAAACCTCACACTTTACATAACATAATTTTTATACCTTAAATTTTAAAAGAAAAAGGAAACGTTGAGTTAAATTAAATTTTTTCAATAATTAGTTTTAATAATTTATTTTATAATTTTGCGTTCATTAAATTTAATTACCTAAAATAAATGCGAGTAAATTTTTTTAGCACCATTAAGCATGTTAATAAATTAAGCTACATATAATTAAAATTAAAGCAAACAATAAATTATTCAACGATGAATTTGGCGACCATTTGGTGACTTGGCAGTAAACTGCGTAAAATTTAATTCTTTAAATAATTAGTATTAACCAATTATTTTTTATTAATTATAATTAATTAAAATTATCAAACGGTAATTATTTTAAATTAAATTATCCTATTGCCAACCAAAATAATCGTTCATTGAAAATATCAGCTCAATTGAGAACATTAAAATTTGAGAAAAAATCTTTTAAAGTTTTGAACCAGACAGTTAAAGTTACAATGTCAGCTAAAGAAAACCCATTCAAAATGAATCAGTAAATTGGGACCGTATAATAAAAAGCTCCATGTAGTAAATGTAACTCAAACCCTCAAAATGCATTTAAAATTAGGTTCCGAAACCAAAAATAATAATAATCTAAACACGGGAATGTGTTTATAAATGTTTTATATTTACTTATATACGAACTTTTCAAAAATGTGCATATAACAATTATACTTCTTGTCGTGAGCGTGGACTTTTTGTAGACAAATCTAGCTCTGTGTTAACATTGTGAGTGATAAATTGCAGGCGGAGACCAGCTCATGAGAGAATGTTTTTTGGTTATCCGTTTACATGTACGACGATAAAGAGACATACAAGATGGAAACTCATTCTGAACTTTTACCATATTTCAAAATTGGTATCGATAGCAAGAAAATTCCCTTGAAGTCCACAATCTGTAAACTTGGTAGCAACCAAATTATAATGTAACAAAATTAGTGATGTAATTCGAGTAAACTTTTGTATTGTGATGATCGGGCGATTGGCTGTTTTCTTTTGAAATTGCTTTTTTTATAGGAATTGAAAAGAAAAAAAAATAAAGAAAAACTATAATTCTTTTTATACATTTTGATGTACTTTTTAAAAGTACTGCAACAAGACGATATTAAAACAATTGGAACATAAAATGCGCATAAAAATAGTACTTTGTATAAACAAATGATTTACTTTGTATAAACAAATGCACTTTGTATAAACAAATGCAAAAATTTGCAGACATCTCAATGTAAAAGTGGTCACAATAGCCTAGTTCAGAGATGGCGAACCAATGGCACGCGTGCCATTGATGGCATGCGACACAATATTTTGGGCACGCCACCGATCACATGAAGCATATTACGAACAAACACGAGTGATCCTACGCTACGGAGTGTTGGGGCGTGGGGTGGTGGGTAGGAAGCTACAATTGCTAGTGATGCATAGTTTGCTTACGCATAGCATAATAGCCACTTTCATGGACACAACTGTATTTAAAAATTTAAAAGTTTATTTTTGTTAATTAAATATCTTGCTGCTCGTGGGATTCTGAAGAACAACCTTGATCAAAATTTACAAAAGCAATGTAATAAAGGAGAAAAATGCTCAGTTTTGAAGTTTTATATGCTTTAAAAAGAAAAATGTTTTCCATATAAAAGTTTAAGAACTATGGAATCTTAAGATATGATCCAATTATAGTTAATATAAATATTCTCTTTTAATATTTTGTCTAAAAAGTGGATGTATTAGATATAAAAAAGTTAATTTGAGCATGTGTGCGTAGTTGCAAAATAATGCGATAAATAAAATCTGAGAAAACCTACTCGCAATTTTTTTTTCATTTGGAGAAATACTTTTCAGATTTAAGGTTGAAAAATAATTCGAGATAAAAACCAACGTTTTTATATGGTGTCAAAGTTTATAAAAAAAATATTGAAATATTAGTTAAAAATTGCCGCAAGTGTCTAAATATTGCATTGTTAGGTGAGTAAGAACGATTGCCAAAAGTTCAGAGCTCTAGCTTGATGGGAAATTGGTTAAATTAACTATCGAAAATTTGATGACACTCTGATACAAAAACACCAAATGAAATACATAAAAACGTTAAAACTAAATAAAATTAATTCATCCTGTAAATTAAATGGTTGGAATGCAGTTTAGTCAAACCACTCTTGGAGACAGGAATTATTTGGCGGTATTTTGGCAAATGTGGCTATCCTGTTCCGCTTTACGGACTTAACATTCAGCCAAAAAAAAAAAAAAAAAATCGCCAAGTTTGGCAATTTTTGAAACCGCGCCAAGTGGTTGGAGGAAGTTGGTTAAATTAACGATCGAAAATTTGATGATACGCACACACACCAAGTGAAATACAGAAAAAAGTTTTAATAACAATAAAACTAATTAAATAAGATATAGGGTTTCCTCGTTAAGTCTCGATGTTTTGGTAGCATCATTAAACTTTTGGCACCAAAATGTTCAGAAAAGACATAATTAATTTTATGAATAGGTAAAATATCACCTTAAATGGCCAGAGTAATATAAATAACATAATATATCTTAATGAATTATTTTAAATTAAAGACGTTCTATGACTATGTTACTAATGATTTGATGCTACAAAAAATATGAAAATGTCACATTACACTAATCATTATAATATTGAGAAAATATATCTACATGTCTTAAGCAAACAAAGGGAAGCATTGAGTACACCATTGCTAGACTTATTTTCTTTACAGTGTTTAAATTTAATCCAGAGTGGATTTAAGGAATGATTTTCCTTCTCCGAAATATTATAAAATGTTAATATTAAAATATAAAAGGAAAAGTAATTTTAGAACATTTTTAATAATTAAAGCGAAATATTTAACTATTTGTACGAATTTTTTTTTGTAATTTTTTGTATGATACGTCACATAAAATATAAAATCAAATCATGTCAGTTAAGTCCAATTTATTTACGTTGTGATGTAAAGAAAAAGAAAGTGTTATTTAAATTTAAGGATCCATTTAATATAAGATATTTGTTCATTAATTTCAGAAAATACCTATGAAGCTATTTGTTTCAATGTGGTATTACATGCGACATTTGAAGTACTCCCCATTTCTTATACAAAACGATACTAAATAATTAAATAAATGTAGCGAAGATTTTCATTCTAAATGGAAATTCTTAAATAAAAAATAATTAGCCCACATTCCCTATCTCCGTATTTAAAAAGAATATAGTTCTCTCTTCATGTACGTCATTCAAATGACCCAAAATAGATTTCAAAATTTAAAACCAATACTATTTGAAGGGAGTTTGAAGTAAGTGAGTAGCTTTTAAATGCTGTTTATAATAGAATTTAAATTATTAAATAAGAAAACCATCTAAATTGACCATTATTGTTATTTCGAGGGGGAAACGTGCTTTTTTTCTCATATATAAATATAACCTTTCATGTTCGAAACACTTAAATTGCCATCAAATAAATAACTCATAACTCAGACATAAGTTCTAGACCAGGGGTCGCCAAACTTTTTTGATCATCGCCCCCTATATAATTTTTCGAAATCTCCATAGTTTGTCGGTAGAACAATAAATCCAAAATCTTAAGTAACTCAATGAATAATACCGACATTTCTTTAGATACTGAAGCTTGTCTTTAAATTAGGTTTTAAATAAGTAAATTAAGTTGGTTATTAATAATCACATTATTAGTTATCTCCTTTTAAGTATAAATAATTAAAATTGATATCAAACTAAACGAATAGTTTTATAGAAACAATAACTATTCATCCAAAGTGTAGTAGATATAAGGTAGTATAATGACACTACATTTAGATTGTCATGATTCTTCACAGTTCACAAAATAGCTGAAAAAGCATATTTGTACGTTCATCCTGTGTGAATTGGATCATAGCGCACAGCCTCACTCAATGCTCGCGGTATGGTTTGGATGAGAGTACAAATGGCGAAACCAACGACAACAGATGCAAATGCCGTTAAGCAAAAAAGAAAAACTTAAAACCACAAACATAAGAAGAAAGAAAACAGAGTACCGAAGATTCCCTTCGCTTAATGGCGAAAGCCAACGGCAGAAGTCGTCCTCGCCAAAGGTAATTGTTGATGGGCTCTTCGCGCCAATGAAGATAAGCCTCAATCGCCTCTCTACATACTCATGAGAGTCGCAATTACAACTGGTCAAAGGTCAAGTTGTGACGTCACTATACATACGAAAACACATAAGGAAAAAGGGGCAGATTGTTTTCTGATATTATTTTTTCTATAAAGAATATAATATTAAGTCAATTATAAAAATATTTTTACTGTACGCAGTTAGATATTGTGATTTATGTATTAAGAACTGTTTTTCCTTCTCGAGTCCCAATGACCCCATTCGACCC
>BMAW01012964.1:169009-210543 GCA_019974015.1 Nephila pilipes
TTGGGTCAGATAGACCCCTAGTGTTGTTAAATAGACCCCTAGCGGTCTATATAGACCACTTTGGCGACCCCTGTTCTAGACATTACATTATTAAAGTTAAATATTCACACAAATAGTATGTACATTATAAGTTATATATTTATATTATTTTCCTCAAAGTTGAAAGTAATGTTGATTAATTGCCACCTTTTGAACATTTCGCAGAAAAAATTATATTATAATAACATAAAGGAACGAAGGAAACACTAAAAATTACCAATTTTTAGAACAGAACCCTCGGTTATCCAGACTCCAGATCACTCTAGAGCACCGCCAAATTGTCAAAATCACCGGTCTACTGGAAATTCTGAATTAATAACGCATTTAAATAGTAAAATCTATGTATTATTGTATGAAATTTAATACATTACACGCAAATAAAGAGTCAATGCACGGAAGTAATTAAAGCTACAAGCTAAAGCTCAAATACCATCTTTAGGGTTCCTCGGCTTGTTTGGAGAACAGGCGTATCAAGGTCACTCATTTTCGTTTCTTCTCTATCGGTTACCATGGTAGTGACTAATATACTATCGCTAATGCATTTATTTTCAACACTTCAGTTGAGGTTTGAATATATTTGCATGTTTGGACATGCTTTAAGTTAAATGTGAAGTGTATTTTAAATATCTCTTAATAATGTTTCTGTTTCTAAAAATGATAATTTTTTTTCAAATGAACGTATATTAATAATTAAAACATATCCTTATAAAATATTAATATAATACCTATACGAATACAAATTTATTTATTTTATAAAGTCCCAATTAGTTGTTTAGTTCCGTTCTGTAAAGGTGTAAAGGAATTAAATGTTTATAAATTACATGTTAAAAATATTTATAAAATGTTATACAGATCTTAAATAAATATTTTAATGATGCAGATTTTAAAAAAGAAAAACCCATGGATGACAGTGAAACTCAAAATTTCGTTTGCGTTAGAAGCCTGTTTACGAAAATGAAGCGAGGAGGGGGAAAAAGTGATGTCCATTCGCAGCTGTTTTTGCAATAGTTACTGACGGCTGTGTGTATGGGGGGAGGGTATTTGTGACCTTGAAGCGCGTAAAGTAATGGACTATAACACGGCAGGAAAGTTGAAGTGTCGGATATCACCCTTGAAGGGAATTATGTTGAATAAAAAAAACTAATTTTGCCAAAAAAAATGTGTTTTACTATGGTATGTCGGGGACTTTTCAATTGACCTGTTAATGAGACAAAAATATCTTTTCTCTAAGCAATACCTAAGTTTTAGGAAGTGATTTTTATATGAAAAAAAGAGTGAGTGAGTGAGTGAGTGAATGTAAAGTTTATTGGCGCAAGAGCCAGATATGGCTATGCTGCGCCAAACAAGATTAAACTGTGGTCTAGACGTGAAGTTGAAAAATAGATTAAGTGGTTGACAAGAAAGAGGGTCGAAAATAGAGAAGGATCGCTAGGGTATCCCGGGAGTGCGTCACCCGTGTTTACCAAAGACAGTAAACACCATGGAAAAGAAAGATCACTAGGGTACTTCGGGTTCGTGAAGCCCATACTTACCTGAAGAAGGCAAGTCCCTGAGGTCCCCTGATATAATCCCCAGGGGCAGGGTGCCCGGCTATACCCCCAGACGCTGGGTACCCATTTTAGTCGCCTTTTACGACATGCATGAGCTACAGTGAGACTATTCTGTCATACACGGTCACCACACGGGTCATATGAAAAAAAGAATAAGGATCAAAATTTCCGCACAAAGTTCGAAATTCTAAAATTTTTAAAGGAAAGTATACAGTAATATCATTAAGAAGTTGGTTTACTATATTTTGAGCATTGTTTTCTATTTGAAGAGCAAAATATTTTTAATATTTATGGAATGATGTTTTTAAAATTGGTACCTAAATAGAAATATATTTGAAAAATCATATCCATATTCAACTTAATGAGAGAAAAAACTTTGACCAAAAAATGCTTTAATAGTTCAATAAAATGCCAAAATATCATTATTGAGCGCATGAATTTCCTAAACTCAAGGAATAATTATTATGACGTGAATGTCACCAAAAGAAAGAGTTTCGGTGGATTTCCGACTCCGTGGAGGAGGAGAGAGTTGTTTGGTGACCTTGATGCGGCAGCGTTGTTTCGAACCCTGGTCTAGTGGGTTCTAAACCTCTAACGATGTTGTAGAAGAGAGTCGCCGTAGAGTGTTATATTCGATATTTTATTTCTCCCTTATGTCCTGGTAACCTTAAAGTTTATTAAAGTCGCACTAGATGCAACACGAGGGCAATTGGCGATAGACCTCGTAAATTTGAACCACGGTCAAGTGACGAGGACGACATCTTATCTGGAACCCCCTCTCCTAACTTCCTCACCACGCCAACGAGAGGACTTAGGGCCCCGACAGATTTAACGTGCATCAGCCACGGCTACACGGTGGGTCTTTAGCGGCGAAGGCTCGAACCCGGAACTGAATGAAAACCGCCGGCCACGAATCCGAAACCATGATCACTTAGCTACCGCGGCCATTTAATTAAAATTGAAACAAAGGATAAAAAACTGAAAAGGGATCTGGATAAACCAAAAGTGATTCACCTAAGACAATAGCCCCTTAGGTGACTAATTCGTTCAAAATTCCAAATCAAGATATGTCAAAGAAAAACAATGCAGTTTTCTTTTTCTGTCAGCATAAAATATGTAAGACCTCTCCCTCTCGAATCTCTCTTAATCATAATTTATACTTAAATAGCCCATTTATTAGCACAGCTCATTCCGATTAAAGCTCTTCTTCCTTGAAACAGGTTCAACTTCCATTGCTCTAACTATGATTCGATTCTTGTTCATTTCAATACAAACGATTAATCATAATGATCCACTCTAATCTAAAAGCTAAATTTAATTAAAATTACCTTATCATAATCATCTATATCCTTTATATTTCCTTTCCATTCTATTCTACTTTTATATTCTTATCTCTAAGTTAATTCATTACACTTTCCCTCTTCATCCAATTTATCTAATCACATTTTATCTTGGTTGGCAAGGTGTTGTATTTTATGGAATTAATATTACAAAAAGTGCCCGAGATTAATGAAAAGAAAATCTCGAAAATTCCGACGTCCCAATTTCCCTAACTTTATGAATTTCAGAAGTCGGATTGTTTAAACAAAATAGCAAGCTCAAAATGAATCACATGGAAGATGATTCACTTCTGCGTTAACCTCCCACATCAAAGAACAGTTGACAATATCGGAAAAAAATCGATAGTCTGGTTCGATCTCACCATCGGTGAAGTATTCTTATGATTGCTGAGACTATAGGAAATGACAAGGAATCAGTACGGAAAATGTTCTACCAATACAATATGCCAGCCCTTTCTACATTGTCTGCCAAGAAGTTTCCTGTCTAGTAAAGCAACCCAGAGTTAGACCATCCGCCTTATTCGACGGACCTTGAGCCATGGGACTTCTCTCTGTTTGCGAAGGTGAAATCTGCACTCAGGGGATTTGAGTCGTTGAAGAGGCGAAAGAAAAAAGACGCGCTTCCTTAAGGAGCTGACAGAAAAAAGTGTTTCGAGCAAGGAAAGATTCGCAAGGAGCTTTGTAGAGTGTATCTTGAAGGAGACAATAAGTAAGTATATACGAGTATGACTTCAAAATAAAATGTTTTACAGCATTAATCTCGTTATTTCATAGCCACATATTCTACAGTATATATTTAAAGCATACACAAAATTCTTAGAGAAAAAAGTACTTTTAAAGACCAATTCGTATATTTTATTTTTGAAAACCAATTCGTTAAACTATCGCGAAACGTGAGTGAACATTACGTTAGTACCGTTAGAATGAATGTATGTATGCTATGAAAGTATGCATTGCCAGCATACAATGAAAGTTTGTATTTCCTTTACTGCAAAATGCCAAGAA
This sequence comes from Nephila pilipes, assembly GCA_019974015.1. Classification (NCBI taxonomy): domain Eukaryota; kingdom Metazoa; phylum Arthropoda; class Arachnida; order Araneae; family Nephilidae; genus Nephila; species Nephila pilipes. The sequence goes on from BMAW01012964.1 coordinate 172,944, forward strand.
TGTTTACCATTTTATTTAGAATTGTGAATTTCGAAATAAACATCCGTCATTCATTTCAACCAAGAAACGCATTTGGAAAACACATTTCGAAACTCTTTTCCACACCACATTTGCATCCAACACGAACTGCTACTTACTTGTGTTTCTAATGTCACTTTCAAATTTACCTCGCTGGATTTTGAAAAATCCCTTTTCAATTTGGAATGGAGATCTTCTTACACGAAATTGCCCATGCATGGATTAAATAAAAACGTACTGTGTTCGTCATACTTTTTTGCATGAACGTACCATGAAAAGTCTAAAAGCTTTCGTAAATCCAAACTGAAAGGTTCAGTTGAAATACTTAAATTTCCGCTCAGTTTTTTAAAAACAATTTATTTGCATTTTGCTTTTTTTTTTCTTTCTATAGATGTTTCTCTACTGATGGATTTCAAATGTGATATTTTCCCCATTTGATTCAGAAGTAGTTGCATATATTCTGGCTATTTCTAAAAGAGACAGATTTTTTTTTGCATTCCAGAGAAATATTTGTTTTTTGATATAAAGGTTAACATTTTTATATCGAATTTTCTTTATAGTTCAGATGCATGTTTGTGTACAATAATGATTTTGCAGTTTTAATTGTCTAAGTTCAAAACGATATAAATGTCTATATTTATATCGTTTTGTAATTTGACAATCCAAACTACAGAAAAAGTGTTAATGGTTCGTTTTTGAAATTGGTCTAGGGGGTTTCGGATTCAATACAGAGACGAAATTTTAAAAGATTTAATTAAATAGTATGTACGAATTATTTACAAAGCAAAATTTAGACCATGGGGCTTACATATTAAAGAATAAAGGAACTATCGCATGTTACGTCCTAACGCCAGACCCGCGCCGTCGACTCAAGAAAATAGTGGTCTGGATCGTGCCGCTTTGTAGTGTAGAGAGAAGTTACAAATATAGATTCCCATATTTAAATGATATCAAAATAGTAAATGATTTTTAACAAAGGAATGAGACTCACTGATCAGATAAATTAAATTATACGCAAGAAGTATACATTCTTATGTAGAGTAAAGGAAATATATATATATCAAAAGTACTCGAGATTTTGTGAGAAAGGAAACTAGTATTTCTAGAAATAATTATATTGTAAAATGAGAACTAAAAATTTTATTCTTTATTTACAATTTGAACTAAAAATATTTATATTGAAAGCATTTTTGCTTAGATATTGAAAACACTATAAAAATCGAGAAAAATGACAGACAGATCAAAATTTTTTTTGTTTTGTTTATTCTTATCCAAAGTCACTGAATAAACCTTTATGATAGTTTCTTAAATTTCATGGTTTTTTTAATAATAAAAATCAAAACAAGAAAAGTATAATCCTTGGAGCATATTCCTTTTACATTTTATTTTTTGAATATGCACTTTGCATAATAACATGAATGAAAAAACATTTCAATTGTTATACCTATGTGGATAAATGGATCAACGATGCGATGGATTCGTAATTTGATTAGTTAAATTCCTTAAATTTAAAATTGTTATGTTGTGGGAAAAAATACGCAGCATAGCAGTTTGTGGCTTTAGTTTAGTTTTTATTAACGTCGCACTAGAAGCAACACAACTATTGGCGACGGACCTCGTAATTTTGAGCCACGGTCAAGTGACGAGGACGACACCTGAGCTGGCACCCCGCTCTTAACTTCCACACCACGCCAATGGGAGGACTTTGGATCGACAGATTTAACGTGCATCAGCTTCGGTTACACGGCGGTTCTTTGGTGGCTAAGGATCGGACCCGCGACTGAACGAAAACCGCCAGCCACGAATCCGAAACCAGGACCACTAGGCTACCGCGGCCACAGCACTTTGTGGCATTTGTCCTTTTCAATTCGGCTCTTGCGCCATATTTGATTTTAATATGTTAAACCTAAGAGACAAAATGCCAGTTCGAGAAAACATAAGACTAAACAAGAGAAATTACTTAAAATCAATACAAAATAAGCAAGGTCGCCTAGAATTCCTCCCTAATGGATAGCCCTATATTATGTTTGAAATAGTAAATCACTTACCAATCCACTAGTTGCTAATTTCTACACTATCTTTAATAGTAACCTCATAGATTAATCGGTTTACTGAAATTCCGTCCAAAAAATAGAATAACTTTAAGGTCAGACGCAGTGCGTGGCTGCCAGTCCTTATCCACAATCTGACTTCTCTTCCCCTCCCTTACTTGTATATCATTTGTAAATCATTATATCTAAATCACTTCTCTTCATATCTACCTGCATGTAATTTAATTGGTCCCGTTTAACGTTTGTTGGAAAGAAATAGTAATTTTATGTAATCCAACTCGATAAAAATCCCCGTGGTTGGTGAAGAGAAAATCGTGAATAATCCAACGTCACATGGTTTGGTTTAGATTTTTCACGTCGCACCAGAAGCAACTCAAGGGTTATTGGCGACGGACCTCGTAATTTTTAATCTTGGTCAAGTGACGAGGACGACACCGGAGCTGGCACCCTCTCCTTCTAATTTCCACATCACACCAACGGGAGGACTTAGGGCTCCGACAGATTTAACGTGCATCAGCCCCAGCTACCCGGCGGGTTTTTAGCGGCCAAGGCTCGATCCCGCGACTGAACGAAAACCGTCGGCCACGAATCCGAAACCATGACCACTAGGTTACCTCGGCCACATCAAACGTCTCAAGTAGAAATGTTTATATTGATCTTAAAATTCTTTTAGAGCTGAGAAAATTTGTAAAAGTTCATAACAACAAGTTCTGGTGACTATAAATTTTCCGTGTAATATCTTTCCATAAATCTAGCCATATCTTCTGTAACGCATAAACATTTTATATCCTTTGCGGAATCTTTATGTTTAGAATAGAATTAAGTGTCGGTTCATCCTTGTAAAAAGTATCTCTTTAATGCGTAACTGCGAACACAAATCACGGAATATTGGGCTTTTTATCAAAAAAATTCACCGTTTCTTTCCTGCAAATCAAGACTTAAGAGTGAAAGTAAAAAAAAAAAAAAAAAAAAAAAAAAAGAAACCCGAGAATAACAACTTAGAATGATAAAAAAAAAAGAATTACGTTTTCCTTTTCTTTCTTATTTCCCCCATTTTATGGCGAAGAAATGAAAGAGCATGAATTGGGGCGTTAACGATAGGACATCGAGCGTTTAAGACGTCACGTTTCTGGTGTTCCTAATGGTTGGAGAGGAAAGGAACAGTTAAGGGTGTTATAGCACGAACAATTCAGTCACGTAACTAGAAACTAAAATAATTTTTCTTCAGTTTTCCCCCCTAAGTGGAAAAAATACATTATAGCATACAGAAAAAAATTCTTATTTGCTGTATACATTATATATTTTGATTTCAATTGCTTTTCAATTGTTCTTTAGAAATTATATTTCGATTTTAACAAATGAAGCTAAGAAAAATTAAAAAATAATACACACATAAGTTTACAAGTTATTTTTTAACCATGTTAATTTTCGTTAATGCTTTCATGTGCTATCACCGCGCCACCTGTAAATAAGGAACTTAACTGTGGATTCTAACCGTAAGTGTGCAGAAGAGCGGGAAGCGCTCGTCGTGTATGAAGGTGAAGTGTAAAACAACCTATCTGTGAAGGTACCACATGCAGGTGTCTTGTGAATCATTAAAGAGATATATTCAATACAGTCCACTGAGTAAGTGTATTATTGTGCAAATAACCTATGGAACTTTAATACTGTGTAGTGAAAGGTCCAATTTTAATATGATTTCGTTTTAAGCAATGAAGTATAATTGGAAATCACTAAAATGATGGAAATCACTAAAATTCGTGTAAACATATATTCTAAGTTATTTAATTTAAATAATGCGTAAAATGTTTTATATTATATTTATATATTATTCAGTCTCATTAATTGATTAATAAAAATAACAATCAACAGACTATTAAAGTTGAAATTTTGATTACCTCTAACATTATTGTTTTCATTCCACTTTGTTAGCTGAAAATTTTATTCTGAATATGCAGGGGTGTTTCAGGGTGCAGGGATTTCAGGAGGAATGGCGACGTACAGTAATCAGGAAACGGCCATAAATTAAAAAAAATTTGAAGCCTGCTCAAAGTTTCATTACTCGTAGTGTATTTTGAAACTGATGAGCAAATATTTAAGGGGTGATAGAAAACATCAAAAAGTATTTGTATTCGGAAAGAGATTGCATCACTGAGGTTAATTGTTGTTACCATAGGGTACTGCCATTTGTTGAACGGAACTAAAACAAATTTTGCATTGATTCCAAAGTCACTTTTGATTTAGTAGTCATTTGCTGCCCAATCAAAATTTGATTGAGGCTGCGTCACTTGGTCGCCATCGATGATAAATGGATTCATCGTTATACATCGGAAATCGAGCAAATATCAAAACGTTAGGTAGCATCTGATGAATCTACTCCAGAGAAGCCGAGTAGCATCTCAACAGCTGGAAAATTTATGACGAAGAACTTTTGAGGTATGAAAAATGTCAAGGTCATGATTATGAATAATTGAGACAGCTATCTAATGAGTCATGATGCTCAACAATCCATTGTCGATGCTACGAGCACAGTCGCTTGAATTTTCTAAGGAATTATTGAATAAACCTCGTAAATTCCGTTGATTCCGAAATTTGTAGTCTTCTACCTAATAATTCATATAAGAGAGAAGCTATTTACCACTAGTAAATATAAATCTATAGTCTTACGCACTTTATAAATTAACTTCTTTCACGTGTCCATAATAACCGAAAATGAATTGAAATCTGTACTCTATACCAGTAAAATGCCTCTAATCAAGTTAGGGTTCTTAACAAATGCAATGAGAAATTGCCCTTTTTAAGGGAATAGAAAAAAAAGATTTCTTTTCTTCACGATAAATCACGATTTAGGAGGGAAAGTAAAAGCTCATAAATAAAAATCGTTACTATATCATGAAGATAAAAAAAAAATAGTTACGTTTCACTTTTTCTTACCTTTTACCCATATATGTATTTTTTTTCTGATTTGGTTTCAAGGAAATAAAAGACCAATAGCTGGAGCGTTAACTATAAGATATTGAGCACATAAAACGTCACGTTTTTCTGGAGAGGAGAGAATGTGTTCCGAGTATTGTAGCACGAATATTTAAGTCACGTACATTAAAAGATCTAGAAAAAAAAATTTTCATCTCTTTTATGATTTGCTTAAGTAAGAAAGTGTTTCGGTACGCACTGAAGTGGATTATAACATTCATCACCTGAATATAATAAATTATTCCCTCTTATCTAATTGGAGGAGGTAATGTAAATTTTTAATAGCCAGCAAAAATAACCGAGATCTTAGGTTAAAAAGAAATTTACCTATTAATTGATCACCTGTGGTCGCGTTAGCTAAGTGGTCAGGTTGAGTACTCGCTGCCGAAGTTTTTCGTCGAGGTTCAAGCCTTGATGCCACAGAAGACCCGCCGTGTAGCCGGAACTGAAGCACGTTGACACTCAAAGGATGGTGTGGAAGTTAGGAAAGTGGGTGCCAGCTCATTTGTCGTCCTCGTAAATTAACCGAGCTTCAAAATTACGAAGTCCATCAACGAGGCACTCGTGTTGCTTCCAGTGCGATGTTAATGAAACCAATCAACCTATCAATTGATCTCGATGCATCTAATGCTTTAAATAACAGCGATTAATGTTCATTTGCCAGTTTAATGAACCTACCTACAGTAACCTGAGGTTTTTATTATTATACCAGGGTATCAGAAAATTTTGATTTTTACTGAAAAAATAATCGATATAGAAACATAATTTTTATTTATTGTTCTTAACACTTCTTTACATAGTCACCAACCATAGTTATACTTTTCTCCCAGCTTTTTTTAACCTTTTGATGTCCGTCTTTGCAGAACTCATCTGGCTGAACTCCACGTTCTCTTTAATCAGGGATACTTCAATCTACAGTTTCCTCAAAGCAAACAACTCAACATTTATAGCTGGAATTTACAACATTAGGGTCACTGAATATGCAGAGTAAATTTTATCCAGGTATCTTGATTTTTTTTCTTAGTAATTAGTTCTTAGTTCCTTTTCGTATATTTACAGAACCACCTTTTCAAATATTGGCGAATTAATTAAGTATTCCCAAAAAATACATATTCAAAGTTTGAAAAGGACAATATTTTTTTTTCTAACACGATAATTTTAATAAATTTTTCTTTAAAAATTAACTAAAGCTTACTCGAATAATTTTTAAACATTTTCCTCTATTGTAAGCAATTTTATTGAAGCTTTTGACATTACCCAACATATTTATATCCAAACAATTGTTGAAACAGATATATATATATATCCAAACAATTGTTGAAACAGATATTAGATTTAAATGTTTTGTTAATAGCAATGCTTGTTTTATTTTTTCGCATTATGTTAAAGTTTTTTCTGACTTGATGATTAATTTCTTTCAGCATTTATTTTTAAAGCATAATGCATCTCTATACTAAGTTTCAACATTATTTCTGGTGATGTGCCATTGGAAAATGTTTTGCATTTCATTTTGTTTTAGAATGGTTACTCTTTTGATTAATTTGGTTAAATTTATATATTCCTATTTTAATTTAAAATTGTCATTCGTTTTATATTTTAGGTGCTTTGTTATGCGTAATTTGTTGTTTGCAATTAAATTATAGATCATTATTATGTTTACTTTCATTTTTCTATGGTTGATTTTCTGAATTTTGCTGATTTTTGGTTTGTTACCATATTTCTGATAATGTGATTCACTGAAATGTCATGGTATGAATACATATTATTTTATTCCAAAGTATGGTAAATTATTGATTAGAATATTTCCCTTATTCAAGATTTTGCTTTCCTATCTCTTAAATTATTTGTTTCTTTAAACACCTGTTTTGATTTTTGAGGTTTTTAGATATGAATTTTTTGATTGTTTAATTAGATAAGCAAATTTTTATCTGGTTTAACTAGGAATTAATCTGTTCTATAATTTCTTTAAAGATTAAATTTATTTTATTTTAATAGTAATGATTCAATGTTCCACACTCTAAGATTGTGCATATGTAAGTATTTATAACAAAAAAGAAATATATTTATGTCATATTATCTCCATTTGCATCTGTCACTTCACATACAATGAGTTTTAATGTTAAAATGAAAGAAATTGTGAATATGTACCTATTACACTTCTAAAATATACACACATTCTGAAACCAAAATCATTCTATTCTAATGCTCCAACACTACTTGAAAATTAATGTGATTTGTAGCCGTTATCTCCCGATCATATTTATATCCAAATTTGAATTTCAACTTTCCATGTCAAAATTATTACAAGACTACCCCGACCACTATCATTTCTAGAACTCTCGAAAAAAATTCTTTCCTTCCGATTGATTTTGAATATTCGCGTTCCAGAAATGCGAATGCTTTCAAAAGATAACTACCCATTCTGTTCAATTGGTTTCTATAGAAAAATGTCGTCAAATATTTCCTGAATTTAATACATTTTATCTGAAAATATGGTCTGGGAGTTAGGGTGCTCGGTTGATTTTTCTCGACTATTCATTTATGTTCTATTGTTTCCATCTTAATAAACATTGTTGAACTAACAAGCAGAAAATTCAGGAACAATATTTTGCTATTTGACTTTGTTATATATAAAGTATTTTGCTCCACAAATGCATGTATACTTTTCAAAATGAAAACTAGTTGTTTGTACAAGACCATTTGCACATTAATGTAAATTGTCACTTGGGAAATACAAAGAGATAGTTTCTGAAATATTCGACAGCTGAAAATAATACTAAGGCGAACAATCTTTGAAAACGTACAATATTTCAGTCCCCCCCCCCTAAATTAACGATTCGATATCCATATTTAAAGAAAAGTAACCTTATTAAAACATGGTCGTTCTCTCTTATAGTTTGTTTCTTAACTTCGTTGACAAACCTATTTTAAGATTACTGAACAATACTAAGAATTTTTTTTTTTGATTTATTGATTGCTTATCGACGTCACATTAAAAAGTAACACGAGAGTTAGGGCGATGGACCTCATAATGTGAAGCTTCCATCCAGCAATGATGATGTCACCTGAGTTGGCAACTCTCTTTCGAAACTTCAGCACCAATTACCCAGAAGGACTTTCACCCTCTTCTGATTTTATGTGCATCAGTCCTGGCTACACAATGGATCTACAAGGGCAGTTGGATTCGAACCCAAGACTCGACGTTAACAACTACGAGTTCGCAACCATGACCAATAGGCTTCTGAGGCTGTGTTTAAAGCTAGAGATAGGTGGGATGGAATCACGGTAAGTCAATATTTGAAGTAAGCCCACATAAAAATTCATAATATTTTATAAAAAATAGTTTCTGATCAGTAAGGTGAAGCGTTCATCTTTTTCAGGTTTGCAACTTTTATTTTTTTCTTTGTCTTTAATTTTTCAGGTTTCTTTTTACATTAAAATATAAAAAATATTTCTTTCCATATGTTACGAATAGCACTTTCTGAGTAAGACCACAGTATCAGAGAAAGCTTGCTTAGATTTTTACTTTTTTTATTGATGCCTGTTTCCAAAGAATAAGCAAATATTATTGATGTAAATAAGAAATTAATACTTTTTCCTTTATGAAATAATTTGATTGATTGTTTACTAAAGCCACACGTAGAACCAACATTAGGGCTTTGGCGCACGACCTTGCAAGTAACTTCAGACAAGTGACGAAGACGACACTCGAACTGGCACCTCTCTCTCCATACTTCTACACCACTCCAATGGAAGAAATTGGAACCTCAACAGATTGAATGTGCATCATCTTCGCTACGAGGTGAATCTTTAGTGGCTTCAGGACTCGAGCCCACGATTCGACGGAAATAACGCTGGCAGAGAGCTCGTGACCATGATTTGGTATTAGATATTTCAAACAAGAATGGCAGAAATAGAAGACATGAAATATCCTTGTGGAATTGGAGTTGATTGAATGCGAGAGACTAAGATCTTACTGGATTTCGATGCAAGAAATTTCATCATGCCCGATGAAGATTTAAAATGAAGCAACGAAGAAGAAAGAAAACAAGCAAAGGAAATCGATAAATAAAAGACTATACTGCGGATCCCAAAATTGAGTATACACCTTTCGACATTAGAAATTTCTTCATGCCCGATGTACAGTGGGTGAATAAAGAAGTCGGACACTGGTTTTCTCATAGTTTAGCCTGTATTATGGAGCTTAAAAATGCATAGTATAACAAAATCAAATATAATTTAAAACCACGATAAGTTTTATCTACAATTACCATGATAAAAAGATTTGCAAAAGTAATTTCACTCATTGAAAATATATAAACACTAAAAATGTATACAAAGCAAATTAAAAAAAAATATGTAGAAAATATGATCGAACATTTGATGTCCTATACTTTAACATTGAAAATTGAATATCCATTTTACATAAAGGCAAAAAATTGCATATTTTTTTTAAATATCAAAACTCTAAGAACACTATTTATTAAATAATTATATGTGTTATACATATCCATAGTAATTTATATTAATATTGAAGCATTTCCTCTACCTGAAAATCGAACTTTGTGCCTTATTCTTTAAGATTAGACGGAAACAATCTTAAGGCTGTTTCCGGCAAACTTTTCCTCAGCTGATCTGCTTGTCCAAATGCCGACCCCCTTCCAATCGATCCTCAAAAGCTGAAGCCAATTACAGACTCAAAGATTCTCGACGTATTGACACATCTTACGTATGACATTCCATTCAGGAAGTATCCTTCTACGTGGATATTTCACCTTCGTTGACTTTCCATTTGTCACCAAAGTCTAATTTTTTCGCAAAGCTGCTAAAAGGGTCACCAAATCTGTTGCCAAGTTTAAAGTAGTCTTTCATTATCATTGCTTAAACTTTCTTGGCTGACTGAGGAAGTCTCTGTAAGAGCTTCTTTTCCTTCATAAGAACCCCGCTGCAGGAAAGCAACAGGGTTCTAGGCATGATGACGTAGAGGAAGGGAAAGGCTATAACTAAAAAAAATTTGAAAACTACTTTTGGTTTCATTATCAGTATGATATACAGGATCTTTAGAATCTCATGGGCAATATTTAAGGGGTGATAGAAAAAAGGAAAACAAGCAATCTTCACCATACAATGCATAGGCGGAGATAAGCGGTGAACCGCAAGACGGCGTAGTAATGGGAAACATAAATCGTGAGTTTTCTTACAAATCGTTATTTTTACTGTGGATTTCAGGAGACTGTGGCGACGTACATTAATCTGGAAAAGTCCATAGCTTAAAAAATTCTAAGCCTTCTGTGGTTTCATAGCTCGCATGATATATAGGATGTCTCAAAACTCCTTAGAATAGCGATTCACCGCTTGATTTCCGCCTATTCACTGCACGATGCAAATTGCTTGTTTAGATGTTTTCTATCACCCCTTCATGGCCATAAGTTTTGAAACTCCTTGTATGTTACAAAAAATACATTTTCTAACTATATATGAAGATTTGTAATATTTTTTATGATTTTTATTTTATGCAGACCCTATCCGCACATAAAAGCAGGTTTGGGTGTCACCCAAAAGTGTCATTAATTTATGAAACGTTAAAATCTAGCTTTACGGGTAAGATTTATTAATTTTTATACATTTTTTGCATTTTTTAAAGAAAAACTTGTGTACTAATGGTGCTATCGTATAAAGAAAACACTAAAACAATTATACTTCTTTGCACCATAAATTTTAAAAACATTGAACCTGGAAAATGCTTGGAAGAAAAGTGAAAGTTCATATATTAAAAACAATTGCAACTGAAACTGGTGAGAAAGAATAACCTTTTTATTTCCTTACTACATTTCTTTCTTTTTTTTTATCTACTTTATTGAGAAGGAATATAGGAGAATGAGCTAAAGCGTACACTCAATAACACTCAATACCTATCTTTAGGATAGGTATTGAGTGTTTAAGACGCCACATTTCTAGTGTTATTAAAGGTATGGGAGGAAGGACAAACCGTTGGTTATTGCAGCACGAACAATCGAGTCACGTAATTAAAAGATCGAGTGATATTTCTCGTTCTTTTTTTCCAAGATTTGTTTAAAAGAAAAAAAATCACTACATACATTTAAGAAGCAAAAAATTGCTAAGTTGAATAATCAGAAATGTTTTTGAATTATTCTTTCCTACACTATATTAAATAGAAGGCCTAGTAAATAAATAAATATGTCTTCCTATATTAATAATATCTGAAGGGTGTTTATCTCATGTAAGAATTTTATAGTCAATCGGTAAAAAGAAAATTTTAAGAAATTCAACTGGGTTTCTTCTCAATTTCTTTATTTTAGTATTTTCTCATAATTTGATTCAAATAACATATACGAACTTGGTTTAAGAAGTACTTGTATTTGGTGAAGACAGATGGCGTCATTAAGTTAAATGGTCGTTGCCAATGTTAATTGGAGCTGAAGCAAACTTGACATGGATTCTTAAATTAGTTTTGATGTGGTAGTTTTCATGCCCAATTTAAATTTGATTGCTGCCTCGTCGAGTTGTCGGCGAACCCTAGATTCATCATAATGCACCGGAAATCAAACAAAATCAGAACTTTGTGCTGCTTCCTGTGAAACCTGTACAAAAAAAAAAGGCGAAGATGGTCTCATCAATTGGAAAAGCTCTGACGAAGAATTTTTGAGATTCGAAAACGTCATGGTCACGAATATGAGTAACTGAGACTTCGATGTCTAGCGAGTCATGATATTTACTCAAAACAAACCTTTTTCGACGCTGCGAGCGCCATCTCTTCGAATTTCTAATACATTTATATTCCACTTCAACTTCTGATCCATGAACTTACTTTTACCATTTTTATTTTACTTTCTAAACGAATGACTTAATCATTTACTTTTACTTATTACACGACTTTTAGTCTTTCTTTCTTTCAAACAACTTCTTTTTAATTTTAAACTTCAAATAAATGTAAGGAACGTAGTTAATAATGACAACTAACATTACATTGGTGAGCAGCAGTTTACTTTTAGCGCGTGTGATACCTGCCACTATGTGTTGGTAAACGAATATCTTAAGCACTAGCAACTTATAAAGTTCCCTCTGCAGATGGGTGATAAAAATATAAATATTTCTAATCCACTTTTAGAAATATGTATTTAAGTTCAGTTATAAATTTTGAATAGAGGTCTGAGTTATAGTTTATGTATCGTCTTGCAGTCGTATTTTATAATATTATTAAGACTCTCAACGAGCCGATACGAAAAGTGTTGTTACTGTTATTCAGTTTCCATAATTATTCATATGAATTCTAACTTTGATTTCATTTCGGATTTTTAAAGCAAAGAGATTTAAATAAATTTCAGTGAACGCTTAAAGAACGTCAGTATTCCACACATGAACAATACGCTTCAAGTAATGCGATTAAGATTTTATTCTACGGAGAAATTAAATATAACAATAATCGCAAATTTATATGATTAAATAAAGAAATTTCATTAATCCATAGGTTGTTGTTGCTTTAAATTGCTTATGAGTACTCATTCGAAAAGCGCATGAGACTGAACGATAATTATTAGCAATAATTACTTAATAATATTTCTCATTAAATATTTATGAAGTGTTTAGTGTTTGCAAATGCATTCAAACGTGGTCACTTATATTTTTAAGATACTAAGGGAACATAATTTAATAAATCGCTAAGTAATTAGCTCTATTATTTAAAACAGGAGATATTGGAATATGAAGTAAATGAGATACGTAATTCATTGTTAAAAGGTTAAATATGCAAATAATAACCATATATTTATTATTTTTATGCAAACTTCCATAACTGGGGTCAAAGAAGATACTAAATAAATAATTATATTTATAGTTATTTTAAGTTGAGTGACCAGTCATAAAGAAAACATCTGTATTTGTGCTTTTCTCAAAATATGACTTTCAATGATCCTTATACACTTTCCTCAAAATGTATTCTATCTAAAAAGTATGGTGGTGGAGTTTGACACCATGGCGATATCTGGGAAGAGCCAGATGTCGCCATGCATTGCCAAATAAGATGCAACTGTGATCAAGACGTTTGGGAAAAGAAAAGAAAGAAAGTTACAAATGATTTACTAGAAAGAAGGTCGAAAATGGAGAAGGATCATAAGGGTAAACAGGGGGGGGGGGCGTCACGCGTGTTTATCAAATTCTATGAACCTCATGGGGAAAAAAATATCACTAGGGTACCTCGGACTCTGGATTCACGCACTTACCTTAAAAAGGTAAGCCCCTGAGGGCAACGACCAATAGTGCTTAGATCTAGCATATAATGAAATAAGATTATTTCTTATATAGTGTACATAATATTTTTGTAATAAATATTACAAAATGTTAAGTATGACAAAATATTTGTATAAAAAATATGAGAAATTCGAATAATAATTTTTTTAAAAAATTAAATGTCATCGAATTTAACCTTGCCAATTGTAATTACGTTCGGCGAAAAAAATGTTACGTTTATAAATACTCTGCAAAAGTGTTTAAAAATATAAATGTCGTAAGTTTTGTACAAGATGTACATAAATGTCAAAATAATACTTGCGAATGTAAATACAACTACTGATTATTGATTGTTCATACACTATTATGTTTGTTTATAAATGCGATTTTCTTCGCATTAACAGATATTTAGAAAGAGATATTTCTATGCATAAACTCATATTCAATCGTATATATCTTATTATAAAAAAGGATTTTATTACATTTAATTTTAAAATATTAAGATTGCTTAAACTAGGCATAAAAATGTTTATTTTTCATCATAGGAAGAGTCTCATTGCTCTAAAGGCAGATAGATAATTCATACGAAGTTCGTTCAATAAGTCCTTAGTAAATCCAAGAAATGGCGCTCGTAACATCAAACATGGTTTGTTTTTAGTAAGAATCAGGACTCACTAGACAGATGATTGACTCTCAGTTACTCCTATTCGTGATCATGACGCCTTTCGCTCCTCAAAAATTCTTCGTCAGAACTTTTCCGGTCGATGAGTCTATTTTCACCTTGAAATGATTCACCAGAAGTAGCCCAATGTTTTGATTTCCACTTGAATACCGGTGCATAATAATGATTCCACATCTCACCGATGGTGACGATTCATCGTGGCACATATCAAATTTTGATTTGGCAGCAAATGAATACCAAATCAAAATTAACCTATGAATCAATGTCAAATTTAATTCGGCTCAGTTTATTAGTTGGCAGCTCCCAGTGGTAACAACAATATACTTAGTGATGCCATCTGTCTTCAAAGGCAGTGATTCTCGTATTTTGAACAGTTTGAAAAAGAATTGCATTTTTACTATATCATTTTTTTAAATTGCAATATGTTAGTGAGATTTATTAACAAATTCGATGCAAATGCTATATCTAATCGCATACATAAATAAGAATTTTTTAAGTAAGTAATTAAGTATTAAATTTAATTTCATGTAAAGATAAAATATTTCTTGTAAAGATTAAAGATAAAATATCTAGGAAATTTGTATATTCAATAAAGAATTTTAATGTTAAAATAACAGCGTTTACATAACCCTTTTATATATAGAATCACGTCCCACTTATTAAACTAACAAATCACATTCGCATTGTTTTGGCATTCAGGAACTCTTAGAAAAGGGTTGTTATATAAGGGTTGGTGTCAAGTTGCAACTCCCCAACTCATTTATATCTAAACTTCAGTTTCGTTTCGTGGGCGGGGATGCTGCTAATATTTCCTACAAGTGGCATTTCACGATCGCTTCAAATGCACTTTTCGATTCGGATTGACTCTGAATACAAATATTCCAATACTTGTGCCAGAAGAGGACATTTTTAAAAGTACTCTGCAAAATGCAAGCAGCTCCTTTCAGCTTCATGCAGCATTAAAATTCCCACGAAAACTTTCCAGTGTTCAGGAAGTCAAATCAGGAAAGATGGTCCGGGTGTTCGAATTTCTGGTTTGTGTCTTCAACTGTTCCCTTTGGAGGTTACTCTTATCTTAGTTTTATCTTTAGAGGTATTGTATAAATATTCGAAACTTTATGCAGTTAAATGCTTAGATGTTACTTTTATAAGAAAATTCAAAGACGACACCTTCTTGTTTCATTCTAAAATTTTTATTCATTTCCACATTAATATTTCTCCCAATAGAAATAAAAATATTTTATTCATAAGGAGCTTTTTAACGTAATAAAAATATAACTTTAGCTGGACTGGTATTCGAAGTATTTAATAGTAGAAAATATGAAGAATCAAAAATAAATTTGTGGTAATTGTATATACGAGGATGGTTTCACAAGTACTTGTATTTGAAGATAGATGGCATCATTAAGGGAAATTGTTGTTACCATTGGGTGTTGTCATCTATTAAATGGAGCCAAGCAAATTTGACATCAATTAATATGATGGTTTTGATTTGGTAATTTGCTGCCGAATCAAAATTTGAGTACTGCCGCACCCAGTGGTTAATATCGATGTGAGTCCTGGTTTGATTATTAAGTACCGAAAATCAAGCAAAAACTAAAACATTAGGTTGTTTTCCAAAAATGGAGAAGAGGAATTATTATAACGAAGAATTTCTGAGACACTAAAAGCATCAGGATCACAACTACATCATGCTTACATCATGTCATGATGCTTACTAAGACTAAAACAATTTTTGAATTTACATGCACTTCTAAGGATTGACTGAAGCTACTGGTAATCAAGAACTCGTCCTCAGATTAATATAAATTTACATTTGCTGGCTATTCAAAATACAATTTCAGGAAGAAAAGAAATTTCAATTCGAATTTTAATAAAGGGTTGACACGTAATACAAAAAGTGAAGTGACTGAAAATACAGTCTTCTGTGACTCGAGGAAAACGATGACATAATGAATAGTGTCACAGAGGGATGGCAGTAATCACTTCTACAAACCATGGCAAGGAATGAAAGATGTTTAAATGCGCACGGGTAGTTTAAAAAATATCTATTATTTATCACAAATGGTGTTGCTAAATCTAGTTGGTGTTACTTTTACGTGCTGCCATCTGTTAAACAGTACCGAAACAAATGTGACATTGATTCATAGATTAATTTTGACAGCCATTTGCTGCCGAAGGAAAATTTTATTGCTGCTATAACGAGTTACCCACCTCATTTAGCTTAGGGTTGTCACTGTCGACGAAACCTAGTTTCATGATTATACAACGGAAATCAAGCAATAATTAAGATAATGGGTTGTTTTTGGTGAATCTGCTCCAAAGAAAGAAAAGCTGGTCTCGTCAACAGGTAAAGTTATTTATGAATTTTTTGGTATGAGTAGGGTATCATACTTAATGATATCTCAGAAAAAGGAAAAACGATCATTGGTCTGTACTACATCGAGTTAAGGGGACCATTTCCATTCCCAATAAATGTACTTTTTGAACAAACATCTCATTGTTGGGGTATGGCAGTCCAACCACAGCATTACCATGTCGAAGATTTGTAGCACTGGGGACTTGCCTATCTAGTCGCTTTCCAATCATAGAGCAGAAGTGAACGATAATCGATAGATAGGAAGAAAAGACATGCATGTTTTCTTCCCCATCACCATTTCTCCCGTAAATTCCAGGAACCATGGTTCTTTTCTGATTACTGTATGCCGCCATACCTCGTGAAATCAACGGTAGTAATAACAATGTGTAAGAAAACTCGCGTTTTATGTTTTCCATTACAGTGCCGTCTTGCGGTTCATCGCTTGCTCTCCACCTCGCATTGTATGGTGAAAATTTCTTGTTTAGATATTTCTATCACCCCTTAAGTTTTTTGACCGAGAGATTCAAAACATCTTGTAGAATGAATTTGTTTACCATGCTAAACTTAAGTAATTTTTTTTTATTCATTTAGATTTGCTGATTTGGGAACAAGAATTAGTTTTATAATAAATTTGAGGAATATAATAGTTCTTGAGTAAGTTTTCAATACATTACTTCAATGATTCTCAACCTGTGGGGCGCGCCTCCCTAGGGGGGGCGTGAGAATATCCAAGAGAAAATATTATTTAAAAAATTGATTAACTGACTAGAAGGAAAGCACACATATACATAGAAAACAGAATACATTTCGACATATTTAATAATTAACTTATTAAAGTAAAAAATCTTCTTAATCAAAACTTACTTAATCCAAACATATCAAATTAAAAACAAATTTATTAATTATTTGTGACTTCCTTGGGCCTGTCCTGCAGAGAAAAGTGTTTCGAAGGAAGACTTAATATTAGAAATAGCCATTCTCAGTTATGTTTCTATATTTAGCCGAGATCTATATTTTGTCTTCAAAGAAGCCACAGCAGAAAATCCAGTTTCACAAAGGTAGGATGTTGAAAATGGTAATAGAATGCGAAATGCCCTTGTTTTCAGTGCAGAAAAATAATCTTCTACTCCTGACAGATGTGATTTCTCGCCAACGTTGGTTCGCTTTTACTCTTGTTTTGGCAGTTAGTTAAAAATAACTTAAAAACAGAAATCAAAATACTCAAAATATATTATTGTTGTATACATTTTATTGTATGCGGGGGCGCGTTCAAAATTATGATTGAAAACTGGGTCGCGAATAATGAAAGATTGAGAAATGCTGCATTACTTGGAACTACACCATGACTGCAATATGCTACATCAGACTATAGTACAACATACTACACAGCAGAAATCAAACGAATCATTATTTTTAACATTTTTTTTAACTTGTGACAGTTATGAAAACAGATATTTTAAAATTAATAATAAGTGATAAGTAATAAAAACAGAAGGAAATAAATAATAAAACATTAGACTGAAAAGTTAATCCAAAATTTTAGTGAGCAAAAGCATGTGCTATCAGTTCAGAAGTCCAGTTCTTGTATACTAAATAGCTTGCAAAATATGTGGCACAATAGGTGATCCTATTGCGTTTTTCTCATGACACTTTTCTCAGAAACAGTTCAAGCCAATACTGATTTCTTAAGATAAACTACATGATACTTTGCTTTTTATTATCCTTCATATCATCATAACTTAATTACACATAACTAGATAAACAGTTTTTGTACCTAAGTGAAAACTGATTTTTTTATAAGAAAATATTCTTTTCATTGTTAACATAAATCTTACTTAACATCAGATAATCATTTATTCATTCTCATACAAATAATGGTTTTTATTTTATCCATATCCCCTGAGTTTTCTAAAATTGACAAAATTCGGTGATGAATGACCGAAATCCGATAAAAAGGCGTTGTTTATCTTTTTAAAATGTCGCTCTTTCATTAAGGAATTGGGTAGGCAGTCGCAAAATTAGATTCTCTACTTTGCATTTATGATTTTCTTCTTCTCATGAGTTTCCTGAAAAAAAAAAAACATATAAATGGTAGGATTTGGAGATAAGTTATTTTATTGTTGTCATTGATTCTTCCTCTTGCTTTTTTGTTGCTGGGAAAATAAGGCACTGTTGCTTCACTCCTATAGCACGAAGACGCGTGTCCTGTCACTGCCGGACACAGTTTGTAAAAGTCTGATAAAAATGGCTAAATTTCCATAGCCTTACAAGAAGTCAGATGAAAAATACTGGTCTATTTTCTATCATAATTTGAAAGAAATGACTAAAATAAAAGTATATATATATATATATATATATTGAAAAACTAGGAAAAAAAGCAAAATATCAAAAAATTAAAAATATATTTAAATTGGAGATGATTTTTTTAAGAACTATAGAAGCCAAGAAATTTTTTGCGAAGACAAAAATGGATAATAAGTATATTGAATGTTGTAATAGACTTCAGACTACAAAGCTGTTGAAACTGATGTGCAAAAATTTTATGGGTGATAGAAAACATCGAAACCAGCAGTTTTCACCTTACAATGCATGGGCGAAGAGCAAATGGTGAACTATTAGATGACTCGGTAAGGGATAGATTTAAGTGCAAGTTTTCTTACATATCGTCATTTTTGCTGTGGATCCAAGGAATCATGGCTTTTCCTGATTCACCTGAAAAGTTTTCAGTCTGTCACATGTCATCTCTGGAAACGCTGACTGTACAGTCTTTTGGCTTCCAGATCATTCCCAATAGCAAGAACATAAATAAAATCCGTATCTATCTTTTTCTGATTGATGTACGTCACCATGCCTCTTGAAATCTACTGTAGTATGTGTAAGAAAATTTGCGCTTTATGCTTTCCTGTTCAGCGACGTCTAGAGGTTCACCGCTTGCTCCCGGCCTATGTATTGTACGGAAAAAATTGCTCGCTTGGATGTTTTCTATCACTCCTTAAATTTTGCCTATGTGTTTCGAAGTACCCTATATGCTACCCAACTTTACAGACCAAAGTCTGTCACATCATTCAATATATATTGTCTCCATTTTCGTCTTTACAAGCAATTTTATGATTTCTTTAATTATTAAAAAAAAGTTTAAAAAATTAAAAAAAAAAAAATGATATTTTATTCCAGTTAATTTTTCACAGTTTTATGTATATATGTATATATATATATATAAATATATATATATATATATATATATATATACATAACATACAATATATATATATATATATAATATATATACATATAATATATATATATATAACAAAAAAACAGAGCACCCAAACAGATTTGTGTCATTTCGATAAAATTTGTTAGATGTGCAGAACATACTTAGAAGAACACACGGTTAAAATTTCAGAACAATTGACTGATTTACTTCAGAGTTTGGTCGTTGACAAAGGAAGAAAGTCAAGAAGACGTGGGTCCACTTCTGGCTTGAATGCAAGCTGTCACCCGGCGGGTCATAGACTGATAAAGTTGTTGGAATTTTGTGCCAAATGTTCTCCAGCTCCAGTTATGTGAAATCGACAAAATTTCGGGTTGGTTGAAATCACCTTCTCATAACATCCCAAATGTTTTCTATGGGAGAGAGTACAAGCGACCTAGTTGGCCAAGGAAGTATAGGGAACGCGTACAGATAATTAATATCAACACGTGTCCTATGCGGCCGGGAATTATCTTGTAAAAAGTACGTCCTGAGTGTCGCAAGCGAACGTTAACACAACCAGTCGTAAGTACCACTGTGCTGTAAATATGCCAGAAATGACTACCAAAGAGGTTCGGCATTGAAAGAAAATGCCCCCCCCCCAGACCCTAACGCCCTGATGGAGGCTTTTGTGGTGTGCAAATGTAATAGCATTATCCCCACATTATCCAGACACGTCTACGGTTGTCGTCAGGGCATAGTTGGAAACGTCACGAAAGACTGCAGTCAGCGCAGTTCCTAGTTCATGGAGCTTGACACCACTGTAAGCAGACTTGATGGTGTACGGGTGGGAGAGGTAAGCGAGGTCGAATCGCCACAACCCTTCGACCCAGATGTCGAGCGATTCTTCAATTCCAGCCTCTTTCTTTCCGATAGCATGACCTCTTTCGAACTCTGATATTAGCACGAAATGTATACGAATTTTTCTCCGAGGCATTGTTACAGCCAACGTAAGATATTCCACAGTGAAAATGCAACCGAAATTGTGAGTTTTCGAATGAGAATCGCTCCTTATATACACCTGCTGAATGCGCAGTTCCGATGCGATGGAGATTCCGCTGTTCATTAATCGGACACCAAAGCTCAATCATTTGCATGAGCGGTCTCAATGTCTTTGTATACGCAAATTCATTTCAATCAGGCAAATCCTTCTTGCTACGTCGATTTTTCTGTTATAGAATATATATATATTTCTAAGCCAGAAACCATCATCATTATCTTAAAATTTATAATTTATCTTAGAAATTATTGATATGTACCATTTAGAATTGGAATAGATTATCCAGATTTTTGATGATATCAAAACATGAGTACATAAATATGCGCGGAATTCACGAATTAATTTCTTCAGGTTATCAAATTTTTGAGTTGCTACAACGAAAAAAAAAAAAGAGAGATAACGACTATATGCGATCATAACAGATATAGCTATTTTCACTTTAACTCCTCCTCATTAAGAGTATATATATTTAAAAACATTTTCATCATGTCCTTTGAATTACAAATAGGACATTTTCTAAACACAAAACGTTTTTTATTGCTCTTTCTTATACTTTAGAAACATTATTCCTTGACATTAAGATCTGTGAATCAATTTCAGAATATCGAGTTTTTTTCTTTAAATATACCACTCTTTTCTTTCAATAAATCACGAACAAGTAGTGAAAGTATCGAGTCATAAATATAAATTTTGGCTAAAATTCGTAAGCATAAGAAAAGAATCAAGATCTTTTGGATCTTGTGTAACTGCTTATATTTATTACTCTTTCATTTTATTGCAAGAAAATAAAAGGGCATTAGGCGAAGTGTTATGACGTTGCACTTTAAAGGAATCACTTTTTCTATAACCGTAACAGCTGAATGAGTGATACATTGAAAAGAATGTTGAATCATGATAAAATATAGGGCACGTGACTTAAAGTCGGAATTATTGCTTATCGGATACACCTGGGCTTTTGGGATCTATCTAATATTTGGATAGCAGAAAGCTTCGATTTTCAAGCAGATATTGCTTTTGTACTGTGCAAAATGTTAAAAACGACATTCCCAGGAAATTAAATAAGCTTTTACAGCACTAATGAAAACAATACCTTTATTTAAAGTATCTATTACATAATTGTTACACTGAATTAAAAATTGTTGATTTATGAATGTGGTTCAATAAGTACGCTCAATTATGTTTTTACTCGATTTTGATATAATTCGAATTAGAAAAAAAAAAGTTCTATTTTTACAGATTATTTTATTTACAAGCTATGACACTGGAAAAGAGGAATATAATGTGATTTTAATTTGTGAGAATTCCCCAAAAAGAGAAAACGATACTGTTTTTAGTTTTCCTGGAATTTTTTAGACATGTCAAAACAAGTCTGAGAAAAACTATTTAAACAATTATTTTTCCCTCAACACGCAAAATGACGAGAGGGACTGTGATTACAATGTATTCCTATTCTCTTCTTGTGCCATAACTAAACCAAATATACTACACTAAAAAGTCAGTAACTTATGCAAGAAGACATTCGACAAATCTCAAACACAATGTTTATTCCACAGATTTGTACTATAACGACAAATGAACACTGGCTCTCCAAGGTAACACCCTAGATATATTTGCCTGTCTCACTAATACAGAATGAAGGTAAGCTTACCACAACTTTCCAGGTTGAAGTTGGCTTGATTCTTGGCTTTACCACGATCGATCTCACCCGTAGCCACTCTTGATCTCGTCTACCACCTGTAAGTCATATACTTAACGCTAGTGACACTCAACCTCTATCGTGAGACTCTCGCTTTGCTTATATACTTTGCTATCTACAGCACTTCATTTATTTCTACCTTCCTCTAACGTAACTAATCACGTTTCATTTTGGTTGGGAAGAGATTGTTATTTATAGCAACAATCTTAATTAAAAGTCCCCAAATTTAATGAAGAGAAAACTGCGAATAGTCCAACGTCACAGGACGATTAAAACTTAAAGCGAACGAGGCGAGAACGCGCGAGGCAGAGAATAAAAATTTTTTTTTCTTTGCTCGTACCTATATTTTGGTCACATGCCGAAAGAGGGATGTGACATACATAATTATTAATTTTGCGTATAAGTCAATAAATAGTAAATTCTAGTTTTGAAACCTTTGTTTTATTAATTATAAATGAAATATTTTTTTACTAAATGATAATTTACTTCGTATTATACTGTGCAATCTTTATGAAATAAAATGTTTAAGATCCCAATACAGGAAAACTCGTGGTTTATTGTATTATTTTTGCTGATTTCACGAGATTGGAATCCTTATTTTTTACGTAGATGTAATATATATTTTTTACAAGAATCTTTTTACTCGTATTCTTCACGAACGTATCTATCGTGTAAAAATAAAATTAACTGTACTTGTTTTCAAATTCAGGTGGCATCACTAAGATAAATTGTTGTTACCATTGAGTGCTTCCATCTGTTCAATGCAGCAGAAACAAACTTAACATTGATTCATAAGTTAGTTTTGATTTGGTAGTCATTTGATGTCGATTCAAAATTTGATGGCTGCCACGAAGCTGTCGACGTGGTTTTTAGTTTTAAATTTTTTTGGTTTTTAGTTCACAAAATGTTTTAAATTTTTTTGGTTTTTAGTTTACAAAATGTTTTAAATTTTTTTTGGTGTTATAACCATTTTCAATAATGCTTATTCTGGGAGGGGGGAGGAATAGTCACGCCTACAATTCTAGAATAACAAGAATAACAGAGTGTAATGTATATTACAACATGTAAAGTATTTGTCTCAATTTTGATCTTTTTCTTAGAAAAATTTCGTTTTTTTTAAAAAATATTCTAATAAATTTTTCGAATCTCATATTTTCTAATTTTTTTTAGTTTTATTTATTTTATCTAACTTTCATGACATATTTTCTCTTTTTTTTTGCTCTTAATTTTTGTTTAAATCAGAGAATAATACAAAATAAATATCCCAATCATGTCATTCATATAAATTGTTTCTTGAACTAGACAATCCAATATCACTTTATTTAAAAACAAAATATTTCACTTTTTTTGAATTGTTAAAATTTATTGTCCTTTTGTTATAATAAATACGTACTTCAAACATTTCTTAAAAAGTAATCATGCATATCGTTTGTATTTAACCTATGAATTTGTAGTTAAAAATATTCTACTCAAATCTAGTCAATTGTTAGAAGAAAAGAAACAATTATTCAGAAACAATAAGCATTGCTTGGTTGAAGATTAAGATTTTGCTTTAAATCGAGGTAAAACGTACATTTTAATATTCAAAATTCTTCATTTCTCTCCAACAAATCATGATATAAGAGAGAAAATACCAACTTACCAAAAAAAGCAATAGTATCTTCCGATAATAAAAGGAATTACACTTTCTCTTTTCTTACTCTTTACTCTATTATGTTTTTCTGTCTGGGTTTATTACGTGAAAGAAAGGTGGCTTAGTAGAAGTATTAAAGATAGGACATTGAACGCTTAAGTTGTCACGTTTCCTGCTACGTGTAACAGTTGTAAATTGCAGAGAATGAACGAGTTTTATAGCACAAGAATCATATAAGGAACGTGACTAAGAATTTGAATTCGGCTTCTTATATTTCATGAAATAAATTGATGGAATGGCATAAATTCTCAGAGTTTATTCAAATGCTTACTTGTTAAAAATTAGTGATAGTTTTGAACTGATTCTAAATGTTTGCATTTCCCATTGATCGTTCATATCATCAACAATAATATCAAATATTTTTTTTAAAATGAGAATTTGTCATGACATTTTATAAAAAGTGCATTTTTGCTCATCTTCAAAAATTTCTACGTTAATTGATAGAATTGATAAAATACTTCCATTTATAATACATATCCATGGGTAAAAATTACATAAATACTTGAGAAGAGTATTTAAATTTTCAGTTATTTAACATTTGATATTTTTTTCAATCAATTTAATTTTCATTTCATTCTGGGCTCACATAATGATGCTTAATATGAAATAAATTCAAATCTGAAAGTGCATTGTACAGATGTACATAAGATTATTTTCCATTTTTAATTTTAAAAAATTTACAATAATTAGAAGAGATAAAATGTATTAAAAGAGATCAAAATCGTTTGTTACTCTAACTTTTTATTACTCTCATGTCCATAAATTAAAGATAATTCTGAATCACACGTAAATTGAACTCTACAGCAAAAGTTTCATTTGTAGAATGATCGCATTCATCTTACAGAACAATATGCAAATTTCAGGAAGCCATCAGATGACGCCAATAGCACGTCACTATGACGGGAATGTAAGAAAGGCGTATATAAGGAACAGTTGCAAAGAAGTAAAGTTGTTCTGTAAGTCGTTCGATGCCACAACTGAATAGATATTACACAGAAAATGTATGTGGAGGATTTCTTACGCTGTAAAATGATCAGCCACTTGAAAGGTGGGTGTACTCTGATGGAAGTATCCGAGGAACTTGGAATCACCCAAAGTGTCTTCTCTAGGATTTGGAAACGATTCCAAAATGATGGAAATGTCAGATGACTTACAACACATGTCGGCTCCGAGTTAAAAAGCCAAATGACGACGATATTAAGCAGTACCTGTACAAAGAAGCAGACGGAGCACAGCATTAGACCATTCTTGTCATCTATCTTCAGCCATGGGTACGATAGCTTCAAGGCAAACCATGTAAACCATTGTTTCAAGGCAAACCATGTTTGGGACATATGCTCGAGAGCCTATATGCTCGAGAGCATGTCAGATGGGTTCCGCTAACGGCAACTCAATGTTAACCCAGGCTATTAGCCTGGAGTAGAAAATATGCAATGTGGACGTCGTCACAGTCGGGTAATGCTTTCCGACGAGTCCAGATTTAGCTAGCGACCTGATTCACGACGAACCTTCATATGCAATACTCCAGGTACCCACCAAGATAACATCATTCAAAGAGACTGTTACGGTTTTTTAGGATTGAATGTTTGGAGTGAAATTATTCTGTGCTCCAGAAGAGATGTTCAAATCGGGTCCATGACAGGCCAAATTTATCTGGACGTCATTCTGGAACAACATGTACGGTTCTTTAGGGATGCTTTGGGTGCAAAAGTTTTGTTTACGGATGAAAACCCTCGTCCTCACTGTGAAAAGATTGTAAACGAATGCCTTCAATCTGAGGATATGATCAGAATGGAATGACCAGTATTTTCACCTGACTTGAATCTGATAGAGCATGTGAGGGATCTACTTGGCCGACGAGTTGTAGCTCGTCAACCATATATGTATGTATATATGTATATATATATATATGTATGTATGTATATATATATGTATATATATACTGAAAATTTATGAAAGAATAATTTCAAATATTTAAAAAGACAAAAATCCAGAAAGAAATGTAAAAATGAAAGAAAAATAAATGAAAATATGGAACCCAGCAAGTCAAAAAGCAATATCGGGCTGAGGACCGAATAAGCGGGGTTAAACTAGTTTAATGGTACCAACCTTCCCCCTTTGCGACTTGGTAGGCTGAATTGGGAAATCCAAATTACAAAAGAGTTCAATGATTAAAAAATGCAAAAAAATTCAGCGATAAAATCCACAAAAATAAAATCTATAATTCTAAAAATTATCCACATTATTATTATTAAAAAAAAAGAGTAGCAAAGCACTTCAAGTTTTAAACTAGTTTCTTTCCTGTAAACAGAGCAAAAAAAAATGTCTTTCCGGAAATTCCACAGGTAAAAGAAGATGTATGTTATTATCGTAAAATACCTCAAAGAAATGGAATAAACGGGAGGAAAATTACATTGTACGGAGAAATATTTGATTCGCATTATTGTGAGAAATGTGTTTCGAACTTTTGTGTCGTGGTATCGTTTAAAATAGTTTCAAATATCGTGGTCTGGAAAGTAATCATTTATTCCATTCTTTTGAAAAGAAAACAACATCAAAAAGAACATACGAGACTCGCGTTTTTATTTCGAGTTGTTTGAGTTGAAATGGTTTAAATGGAAAAAGAATTTTTGCGGAAGAAAATTTAAACTTGTAAAAAAATTTGGAGTATTATTAGTGAGTATTATTGGTTCTTTTTAGTAAGTAATACTTTTTAGTTATAATACTTTTTAGTAAGTATTATTAGTGAGTATTATTGGTTCTTTTTAAAAAGTAATACTTTTTAGTAAGTAATACTTTTTAGTTATAATACTTTTTAGTAAGTATTATTAGGGATTATTATTGGTTCTTTTTAGTAAGTAATATTTTTTAGTTATAATACTTTTTAGTAAGTATTATTGGTTCAAAAAATTGCTTGTTAAAATTAAATTGTAATTTTATGAATTTAATAAAAACAAATTATAATTTTGTGAATTTAATAACTGTAAAGTGTAGTTTTAGGAATTCAATATCTGTAAAGAATAATGTTAGGAACCTAATAACTGAAAAGTGTAATTTTAGAAATTTAATAACTGTAAAATTTTGTTTAAGTAATTAAATAACTGTAAAGTGTAATTTTGAGAATCTAATTAGTGTAAGGTATAATCATAGGAATTTCATGGTTATAAATATAAGACTTTTATCAGATTGTAAAACTCGTTTAATTTATACAGTATTGTACTTTTAGATTCATTTATTCCTTTTTTTTCCAATTGTTCCTTATGTCTGATATTTATTTTTATACATCAGAATTTTTATTACGAATTTAACAAATGTATTTATATAAATATCTTTAAATAATAGACATGCGTGAGTTTTATCAAAAATTAATGAATTTATTCTTATTAATAAAATGGATTATTACGACAAAAATATACATAATATTAATATTGCAATTAAAAGAAACAATATATGTATCTTCTTTTACACGGTGAGTGTTTCTTATGCTAATTAAAACTTCAATACTCTTTCTTAACTATTTTTATGAAACTTTAAGCTATACTCCAATGCATATTTTATGGTTTGCATGGTACTTTAATAATTACCATTTATAAAATATGTTGAGTGAATTCATAGTTTTGTGTAACAAATAAATAAATAAAAATATAATGAGAATCATTGATATTTTGACGGACGATGGTGTTCCGACCCCGTGGAGGGGGAGAGAGTTGTGACCTTGGATGTCACTGCTGTTTTGAACCAGTCGGTCCGAAGAATGTTCTTCTACCAACCAGTCTGAAAAGACATATTATCTAGCTGGTTAAGTAAGGCGTTTTAACTTCTGGCGTTGTTGTAGAAGAGAGTCGCCGCAATACCATTAATATTTTTTAAAATGAGTGTATCTGTTTTTAGTTTTGAAATGAATATTCTCTACTATTTCATTTATAAGAGAAATATAGGGTGATCAATTTAAGAGAGTACCCGTTGTTTTTCTTATTACTCTTAAATCTAACAGGTGTAGAAACTATTCTGACACTGATGTATAATTGTTTGAACCTTGTTTAAGTGAGCGAGGCAATTTCCCACACTGTTGGACTGCTACAACTTTATTTGTGAGGTAAAACAGAAATGAAGACGCACAATGTTACTTAACCCTCTAACAGATTTATTTTTCAAAAACATAATTTAATTCAATATTTTTCCATTGTCATTCTATTCAGCAAATGTTGAAAATATTCACCATACTTTTGAATGCAAACATGAACACGTCGAACCAAGTTTTTCGACACACTTTGCGACATTGTTGGTGTTATTGACGAGATTTCATGAGTTATGATTTGTTTTAATTCATCGATGTTTGCAGGACTTCTCAGGAAAACCTTATGTTTAAATAGCCCTACAAAACAAAAACTAACGGGTGAGGTCTGGTGACTTTGGTGGCCAGAGGCCCATTGAAATCAAACAGTTATTAAAGAATTCCTTAAGCTCTTTCGTGATTAGGTTTGACGCGTGTGAATTGGTTTCGCTTTGCTGAAATCAGTAGTAACTGTTCTGTATCTCCAGTGAAGTAATAAAAAATTGAATTATGTCCAGGTATATTTCGGAATTCATTAAAATCAAAGAATTAGTTCATGCAGACTATTTTATTATTACTATTCATAATCTTAAGAATTGAGCTTTCGAAAATTTAAAAAAAAAAAAAAGAAAAAGAAACGTTTGGAAGAAGTAGATAATTTACTAAAATCATTTGCGCAGAATCGAATTAAAAATTACTAATGATGTTCTCGCGAATTTATGTTTAAAAAAGTTTTGCATTTAGAAAGTGAAAATAAACGATACCCGCACATTAAATGTAGACAGATTAAATAAGTAATGATATAGAAAATCTTGCTACATATATTATAGACGTGGTTAATACAAAAAACAAACGGGTACTCTCTTAAATTGATCACCCTGTATATGTTGCACGCATGCAAACACATTTTAGAGAAAAATTTGGGATTCATTTTCATATATTCAAACTAATAATTTATGTACTCAGAATTTTAATAATCAAACTGATAATAATTCGAGATAAAAACCAATGTTTTTAAAAAAAACGCTTTTATATGGTGGCACAGTTTATTAATTATTTTAAATTAAATTCAAAACAAACAAATGATAATCACATGAAAAATTTAACTATAATTTCAATTTAATTTACAAAATTATTGAAATACTAGTTAAAATTTGTCTCAAATATTTAAATACTGCATTGTTAGGCGAGTAAGAACGATTCCCAAGGTTTCAGAGCTCTAGCTTGATGAGAAGTTGGTTAAATAAACGATAGAAAATTTGATGACACACTGATACACACACAGACAGACACACGCCAAAGGAAATATATTAAAACGGTGTAAAAATTATGTATTTTATTATCTAAAAAATATAACTTGAAGTAAATATGTATATATATTCATTCTAACTGCAATAAATTTTTTTTAAAATATTCAAAATTATTTTTTATTTTCTTTTTATTTCATAAAACAATTAAAATGCTTCTTATTCTATTTTTTATAAAGTTATAGCATAAGTACACAACTGTTTTGAGTAATTCATTGGGGAAAAAACGACAATAAGAGCATGTACTTTATCAGTAATCATAGTTTTTATTCAAAAATATAATTTCTACTTCTTTCGGATTCGGAACAGTTTTACTTATCGAAGCATATTTCCATCTTTTAAGTTATATGTTCAGTAAAAGAAAGATAAAAACGTTACAATTGTATCGAATGCACCGTTTCGTGAGATCAGTGTTTAGTGAAGACAGAATCTAGAAATATCGATGGCGATTTTGGATTTTTCTTTATCGTTTCCTTCCAAAAGGAATTTCCGGAACTACCAGAACATCATCCCGCAGATAATAATCCTAATCATCTAAAAGTAGGAAAGATAAAATAGCCAATTCTGTGGAAACAGACAAGAGAAGAACTCCTGGAGAGAACATTTCTCTTTCGTTTCCGGTTTCAAAGCGAATGTAATTTGCTGAATAAAAAAAATGAAACTTTTGTATAAGAAATTTGTGGTACCTCGAACTAAAAGTAAAGAGTCTTCTGTTCCTTAATTTTTCTTCTTCCCTCTTTTGAGGAAGTAAAAACTGAAAAGGAAGACGAAAGAAACGGTTTCCATACAGATTAGGTTTGTGTAATATTCAAAGGTATATTTTGGGTCCATTTAATATGTTGCAGTATTTTATTTTTGTTAATAAAATGAAGAAAAAGATTGTAATTGAGGCTTAACCTTTAAAATAATAATAAATTATTTTAAAATGCATATGGAGCAAATATAGATAAGTAAATAAACCTGTTTTCCAAAAAAATGTATACCTGTTTTCTAATAATTAAAGAGATCAGAGAGTGAATCGTTAGCGTTTGAATTTGATCGGATAAGTCTGAATTTGGATCATGTTAGTTAGATTATAATTTATTCTATTTTGAGAAAAAAAATTCATTTTCTGTGAAAGTGACGTTTCCTCAATTTGAGTAGAATTTTAAATTTTTTTTAATATTTAGTACAATTCTAATTTGTTTGAATTTACTAAATAAATATTTATAATGATAATCGAATTTCAAAATAAGTATAAAGAATAAACTTAATGAATAGGTACAAGGTTACAAAGAATATATTTTTAGAAAAACTTTCATTGATAAAATGATGTTCCTAGTTTTAGAAGGGATTGGAGTTCTGAAAATTGAATAATTTCTCGATTATAAAAATTAAAATACCTCTCTCTTTAAAAATCTCCATTGCGATAGCACAGAATTTTACTTCATGCCAGTTCAAGTTTTTAAGAAATATTTGGGCTTGGACCCGACTGAGACGTTAATTTGTCTTCATACCCTTTTTTCATTCGTTATAATTCACTCTCCTTACATCTATATCTCTTGAAAGAGTAAGCAGTTATCATTACAATACAACAAATAATGATTGCATTTGAATAAGTACTCCTTTTGCCTTGTGCATTTAAAAATTTTATGTTGTTGAAATATGACATTCCTATTAAAAATCAAATGTCATAAAATTCTAATTTTTATAAACTTTATGAAAATAAATTACATGTTCTGTGCTCTATATTGAAAATAGTTTTAAACATTACAATTGTTTTACAATAAGAGAACTCAAAGTTTAAAAATATTTTTAGAATACGAATGTCATTTTATTTTTTTATAATGTGTTATCAAGTCCTTGATCAAAGATATGGAAACTTTCTAGAGAACATTCTAAGGCACTTAGATTAATTAATCAGTAGATTTTAATATTTAATATATGTGTGTTAAAAGTTTATTTCGGATTAAGAAAAAAAAAACTAAAATGCTATGTAATTAATTGAAAAAATAGTGAATTATGGAATCATCTAAAATCAAATTTAAAATATTATCTTAAGTTAAAAATATAAAAATAAATATCTTTTTAAAATAAATATATGAAATATTCCTTTTTGAATATAAGCCAAAATTTTACTTGCATACTATTATGTATATATATATATATATATATATATATATATATATATATATATATATATATATTATAAATGCATAATAATATTAATTCAACATAAATGTAAGCCATTAATTAAAATAAAAAAAAAGTTTAAAAACCAAACAACTATTTTTTACGACATTGATTTTATTCCAGATGTATCATTTCTTTAAGAATCTGAATCTGAATATTTTGGCCGCGGTAGTCGTCATGTTTTCGGATTCATGGCTGGCGGTTTTCGTTCAGTCACGGGTTAGAGCCTTGGCCCCTAAGGACCCGCCATGTAGCCGGGGTTGATGCACGTTAAATCTGTCGGGGACCAATGTTCTCCCTTTGGCGTGGTTAGGAAGTTATGAGAGGGAGGAGCTAGCTCAGGTGTCGTCCTCGTCACTTGACCGAGGTTCAAAATTACGAGGTCCGTCGCCAATAGTCCTCGTGTTGCTTCTAGTGCGACGTTAATAAACAATAAACTAAACTAATGATTTTTATTTAATCTCGAACCTGGCTTTAAAATGATTTACTTAATAAAATAGCAATATAATAACCCTGCGTTTGGCACAATATACGTTGCCACAGTAATCTAGTGGGCATGATTGTGGGCATACGGATGGCTTTGTTTTCGTCGAGTCGTTAGTTCGGCTGTGATGCCTCTAAGAACCCATTATGAAATGTCACTGATGCACGTTAAATCTGGTTAATGTTCCAAGACATCCCCTGGCTTGGTGTGGAAGTTTTGAGAAGGAGGTGCCAGCACAGGCATCGTCCTCATCATCCTCATTCATCCCACCGAAGTGTATCGCCGAATGCCCTCGCATTGCATCTTATTGTGACTATTTTAAAACAACACAATTCCATTTGATACAATCCATACAATTAATTCCAAAAATTCGATACATATCTAACCATATTGCGATATCTTAAAATGTAATAAGGGTCCCGTCTACAGGGCATTTCGATTTCGAGAAAGTAATTTTAATCCTGTGAAATTTCAACTACCAATCCTAAGTCAATTCCATTTTATCTATTTGAATGCAATGAAGTGTATCGGAAAGAGGAAATAGTAATGAAGGTTTCTGAGGAATTATATTTTTCTGCCAAGTTTTAAAAATATTTTTGCCCCTATTTTAATGATTCGTTAAGTTTTTTTGGTTTTAAAAAATATTCTAAGATATCTTCAAAAATCGGAAGGAAAACTTGAATCCTCAGAAAACTTTGTTATTTTTTGCTTTTTCAAAAGCAAATTTTCGCATTCAAATAGGTAAAATGATGATAGATAGTAGAAATTCCATAGGATTAACATTACGTTCTCGAAATCAAAATGGTTGATAGATAAGAAAACAAAATCAGCCAATCATAATCATTAGAAAATAAATAATGAGCAAAATCATGTTAAAACTATCACTACTCATTGGAAATCATTTCCATATAGAAAACAGGACGTAATTATAACATTTTATGTAGCGGGCTCACCAGACTTAAACATAAACATCTCTTTCTGGGAAAGCATCCCCCTATATATAACCGTTTAGTTTATCCTCTGATGAAGACATATTTTAAATGAATGCTTTTAACACTCCTTCAAATATTTTAATTCATACACATTACCTTTAATTGACTTGATTGAAAAAAATCGCAACCAAATTTATTTCAATTTTTTAATAACATTGGTTCCAGTCCATACATCTAATTTTATAAAATAAATGTAATATGTGCCTGTACAATATCTGTTGCCAGATTATAAAATGTTTTACTTGATTGAATGAAAATATTTTACCTTGAGTTTGCGGCAATATATGACGTAAGTGCCACAAACAAATACAACCAACCAAACAATTGCCTTTTTAAGTGTTTCTTTTAATCTTCTTATGTTCATATGTTATTAAAATTCGTTTCTTATATATTGTGTTCGGAACTTTCCCTTAACCCTTTCACTACCGGATTGAGAAAAAAGAAGTGCTTCTCTGGGCCCGCGGCTTCTTATAGCGGAGTGACACGCTGTGCACAGACGATTTTAGATATTAAGCCTAATTCGCGAAAAAAATTCCTCTAAAATCGGCTATTCGTTAGAATATTTTGGTTTTTGCCTATATTATTTAAAATGAAATAAACTTAATATATACGAAAGAAAAGAAGATTTAATCGAATATTGTATGTTTTTTACCTAAAATTATTACATAAAACATGATGTCTTTAACGAAAATACAAAATATACTTACATTTGTCACATAAATATCAAGGTGTAATGATGTACCATTACATGAAATATTAAGATATAAGAAATGAATCTTATTATTGTATGGTATTTTTGTAAAAAAAAAAAATTCTTCATTGCATACTCCAACGACACGTGCCTTACACACATATTTTGTCAACTTTTGACGCTTCGCGGAAGATTTGGAACAAAGGGCGCATCTTTTTCATCCTTTTTTTTTTTCCCTTTAATGGCTATGTACAGATTCAGATTATTTTCACTAACATCACTGTCCGATTCATTCATTAATTCGCAAACCTCATATATATTGTGTATTGTAAATGTATCATATAAATGCTTTCTTCTCGTCATGACTGTCCGTACAGATAAAAACCGACCGAATGAAAGGAACAGCTGGGAGCATCTGCTACCAAAAGCCTAACCCCCAGAAACATCCATAAATTTTCCTTCGAACTTCTAAGAAGAAAGTAAGAAAGAAAAAAGCAAACCGAATAAAGTGCTTTCTTTAAATTATGTCATTACATTTAAAGAGCCGCTCCGAAACACGTGATAGCCAGAAGTGCCCCCCCCCCCCTCCTGATAGCCAGAAGTGAAATCCAAATCCATATCACCAAGGTTAACACTCCAAATAAGCTATCTATATAGATTTCGCAATATTGAAAGGCCATATAGTAACATTAAAAAAATCAAATAAAACGTTCTCCTCAAGCGTATCACTATTGATACGTTGGACACAGGAGAGCTGACGCGAGCGTATCGCATTTGATACGCTGGGAATGATCGGGTTAAAGAAGTAAATAGTTTAGTAAATTTTTTCACACATTTAATTAATTTTATTTTTGTGTCATTTTTATAATTCTTTGATTATTAGCCTCCCAAGGGGCTATTGTTTTAGTTGGATCCCTTTTGAGTACCAGATCACTTTTTGCATACTAAAACACTTTTTAATTTTTTATCGGTTACTTCCATCTGAATTACATTTAACTTAAATGTATTCAATTGAATAATTTATCGTTTCCTTTAATTTTAATTAACCATAGCTTAAATATATTTAATTTAATAATTTAGCGTTCCCTTGAAATCTAATATCGGAAAAGTTTATTATTGCCTCTTTCTCAATATTCCATCGTTGACTTCAATTCCTATACTTAATTCAATAATAATTATAAAAAAAGCGCACCTTAGGTAGCTAAATCTATCCTTTACAGAAATTTGCACAGAATTTTTATATTCTTTTTTATTTTATTTTTATTACTTATATTTACATTGTTCTTTTTTTTCTTTAAATAAAGGATTAATATTATAATTTAAATACTATTAGCTTCAAAATAAAGCGTGCGTATTGACTTAATTGCTTCTCTAACCACACTCTTAAAAATTTACATTTTACAATAGAGTAACTGTGAAATACACATGACCTTTCAGATCGATACAGACGGTTCACCTGCTGGAATGTTAAGATGATTGTTATTCTGTTTTCCTCAATTTGATGTTTACTTTTATTTTAACTCACTCTATCGGCATATTTGTTGGTTCTTAAACAGAAGTACGCTTTAGTTCTTGAAGCAATTTTACGTGTTTGACGTACGCATTCTGGAACGATGGAATCATACTTCATCGACACTTGGGGACGCCTATTGGTCATGGTAGCGAATTCGAGGCCCACGTTGTTTCCATCTACTCTTGGGCTCGAGTCCTGATTCACTATAAAGACCCAAACTGTTACGGGACTGATTCCTGTTGAATCTGTGGAGGTCCGAAGACGTCCTATTAGCGTCATGGGGAAGTTTGTACATGGAGATGCCAGCTCAGATGTCGACCTCGTCACTTGACTGAGTCTCAAAATTGCGAGGTTTGTCGCCAAAAGACTGCGTGTTCTTAGTACGACGAAAAAACAATCAATCAATCAATTGACCTGTAGTACATCCAGAATGAATTTTACCAGAATTTTTATAGTTACCTGAGTGTTTGAGAGTTATACATACATATATATATATATATATCTGTGTGTGTGTGTGTGTGTGTGTGTATTTGATTTGCAAATTGTTGACAATAGACTAATTAGTAATATTTATGATAAAAGAGAGAGATTCGAATTCCATGTAATCAAAATTCCTTTTTGGAACAGTAATCTACACAGATCTATTTATAGGAATATTTTATTAGGCTTTTTATTACGTAATAACAAATTAACCACACATAAAATAGACAAGTTTAATAACATTAAAAAATTCTTCAACAACTGTTTAGATCATGATTATCCAATAAATTTCTTAAATACTTATATACATCACAAATATATTAAACATCTTTGCGAATCGTGATCCAATTTCAAATCCACCACACAACAATAGGTCCACAAAGTCGGCTTGTTAGTGGTCTAACCGTGAAGAATTTATTTATTTATTTACATTTACACAGCTTACATTTTTACTCACTCTCTGGACCATTATACTCCTTTACCATACAAGTTATTACCATCCAATTGTTTGCATTCTTTTACATTTTATTACCAATCAAACAATGATTTAAATCTTTTTTCAATTTATATGGTGATGACGTGTTATATTTTTTTCATTTTGAGTATGTGATATACATCTTGAAGCTTAAAGAAAATTCCGTCTTACTACTCACATATTTGAATCTTCATTTCTTTGAATTTTGTAAGTAATTTTTATATTTTGATTTGTTGATAATTTTTAGAATTATAGATTTTATTTTTGTATATTTTATCGTTGAAATTTTTTGCATTTTTTAATCATTGAACTCTTTTGTAATTTGGATTTCCCAATTCAGCTTACCAGAAATTATAGATTTTATTTTTGTAGATTTTATCGCTGAATTTGTTTGCATCTTTTAATCATGAACTCTATTGCAATTTGGATTTCCCAATTCAGCCTACCAAGTCGTAAAGGGGGAAGGTTGGTACCAATAAACTAGAATGACTTGAATTTCTTTTGAAACTTTGAATTTCCCTTCCTAGTTCTCACATTTGCGTTTTTCAGACAACAAAAAATCTTTTAATTTATCAGAGTATGATAAATCAGAATATTTCAGAAATAAATAAATAATTTTCTTTTACACATAACTCAAGAAATTAAAAAAAAAAAAAATAAAAGGAAGTGTTGAATCGCTCTCGCTACCAATCTGCCCAATTCACTACTGGATAATGTGGCGGAATCGTTAGTGTAAGTATAACTATTTAACTGCGTTAATTAACAGTGTTTAGTTAATTAACTGTCTGTTTTAGTACGCTGAAAATGTACTAAATAAAATATTCTATGCAAAGAACAAATTTAACCACCCAAGATGCTTAAAAAGTTTTTTTTTATTCGAATCTTCCTTACGAAGGTTTGTGGTAGTTAAATGTTCTGATCCTTTAGTCTACACAATTTCAGTTGGTTTTTTAAGATTTTTGTAGAAAATATGGCGTCGATTGTAGTATTTCCACGTGTGAATTTTCTTTTTATGGATTGGTTTGTAATTCTAAATAGATAATTTTTTAAACGTCTTGAAGAAATTCTTGCCCTTGTCTATTTTTCAAAATTTATATTGTAATATCCTGCGTTTTAATCGATCTTATATTGATTCATCCCCACATCCACGCTCGAGTCTAGTACCAGAGGACCGTATAAGACAGCCAATCTAGCATTTTTTTTTTCATTCAGATTGACGTAAATAATATAAGCTACGTATTATTAAAGAGTACTGCAAACGATAAATTATTGAAGTCAATATATTTCCAACAAAATATAATTAAATAAAGAAACGGTAAATTATTTCACTGAATTTATTTTAAACAGCAATATAATTAAAATTAAAAGGGAGTAAATTTTTCAAACTAAATATAAAGATTATGAAGATTTAATGTGTAAGCCTATGGATGGAACGTAAAATTAAAGATATTTCAATGATA
>BMAW01012966.1:0-12925 GCA_019974015.1 Nephila pilipes
TTTCCCACGAAGAGAATAGCGTAGAGGAGAGAAAAACTGTTCGACCACGCGGAGGTGGAAAAGAACTTCTTATAGCCCATAATTGCGAGGAGGTGGTTTTTGGACTATAGTTAATATTGAATATTCCTCCTATTCTTATGCGAAGGCAGCAAATAAATATTATTACTAAGTTTTATTATATTTTTATCTTAATGTCATATTGTCCAACGTCGTTTAGTTCTACTTGCGTGTATCCGGTAATTATGTTCATATGTGATTATTAAAATGGGTCACACACACACACACACACACACACACACACACACACTTGTCTTTTTTTTAATTTATAGAATTCTTTTCTTAATAAAATATTCGTTATAACATATTTGTAATAATGCATTTAAAACAATTAATGGTATCCTCTAATCTGTGTTATATCATATAATGTATCTTTAAAATGAATATTTAAATTCATTAACTTCATAATAAAATGATCGTATTTTCAATGAAAACTGCACTGATGATATTATGTAGACAAGAACTCAAAATTTTATCGTTAATCCTAAATACAGAATTTGATTCTGTTAAGAAATTAAGAGCTAGTCCGTACAGAGCAATGTAACATATGTTTTCGAAACATTTGATTATGAACATTATGAATTTGTACGCAATCTCGCCCTCCGTAATTCCTTTATAAGATGCTTTTTTCCAAGTATGTGGATTTATTCTCATTTATAAAAATAAAGCAATCATAATGAAGCTCTGAATTATAAGAAATAAGAGAATTGCAATTTTTTTTATACCTGTCCGAAACCCACCGCTTTAAATACAGACACATTGACCGTTCAGAAAGCTATCCACCATTCGCTGAAAATCTTCAGATAATCAAATTCTGGAAATGGTTTGAATAAGTTAGTCTAAAAATATATTGGAAATTAGTTTTCTAAGGGTGTTTATTATCATCAAAAGCACGAGGATAATTTTAATTATGTTGTAAATTGGAACAGTTATGTTTCTAATAATATGCGCTTGTTCGTATAAGAAAGTGCCGTTCATCATATCGTTTATCTGAATTAGAATTGCGGGTAAAATTTTGTATGGAATTTAATAATTAGATTCTGCATGTCTTACTTGAGAGAATACTTATAAGTAATCGACAAATTTAAGGTCTTGAATAAGACATTGTGCATTATATATATGTTTTTATCCTTATGTGTCTATTATTTTGTTTATTACAAGCAAAAGAAAAAAGTTGTTATTGTTTGAGACTGAGGAGAAAAATTAAAGTAATTTGTTAGAGAAGCCTTTATTGGTTTTATTATTTTTATACTTCTAATCTTATAAACTTAAATAAAAAAATTTTATTGAATTAGCCATTTTCCGACTGTTGTCATAAGTGAACTTTATAATGTGAAATATTCTTTTCAGATTGACATCTCTTTATATATGTTACTTGTAAAAGCCCGAAGCTTGGCAAATCCTAAGTTTTACCGTTAACTCCTAACTTTTACCAAAATGGCTTGGTAAATGTCCGAAGTCAGAACTTTTACCAAGTCTTTTTGGTAAAAGCTTCCGGTAAAAAACCGAAATGAGGGACTTCTTATGATAGGATTTTCTAGTCGCAGATTTATTGTATACAGTGTGTCCCAAAAAGTTTACAACATACTTTAATTTTTTTAATTGACAGTATAACATGTGAAAGTAGTGAAAATAAGGTATGATTTAAGATTATTTAGATGGAATTCTTTTATAATTATTTTCAGAGTTACAAGAAATAAAAATAAGAAATGCAATAGTTATGCCATTTCACAAATAAGATCTCATGTGAAAAATCGGAACTAATGCCTAATTCTCACGATAATTACTAAAGAAATTTCAATATTTTCTTAAAAATAATTATAGCAATAGTTAAAAGAAATTAAATTGATTGCTCAGAAAAAAATAATAATAAAAATTATGAAATTTAAAAAAAATAATAAAATGTAGCATGCTCTTTGCTTTAATATTACTACTTTAATACTTCTTACTACTTGTTACAACAAGGTTGGCTGTTATGGCATTTTGAATCAAAAAGTATATCACCTGATTTGCACAAACACATCTTCGAAATACACCTCTTTTAACAATTACCTTTTCTGAGTCCTTGTCCCCCAACTAAAGAAAGTTTTTTTACTCCTTCATGTACACTTATTTCCTATGTATCAAATTTTTCAATGTTTCAATTTTATCATGCACACTGAAAATAGTAACACCTTTGCCGTAATAGCGTATTAATTTATTTAATTTACAATAGATGTCAGATAAGCATGCAAGCATTTTCAACCAAAGAATATCGATTACACAAGATTAAATGAGTGATCAATACAAAATGCTTAAAGTTAAGATTTCAATTCAAACAAGTTAAAACTTTACCACAGGAAAGCCATTTAACTTCTGTGTGAAGTATTAAAGAGCTGTCAAGGCTTTCAAAGTCTTCACAAAGTCCATAGAATAAGTGGTAGTTTGTAGCCCGTGATTTTATAAAATTTGCGATTTTTTTCAGCATCATATAAAGTAATAGATATCTCTGCAGGAATACACTTACATGCCAATGCTTGTCTATGAAAACAATGAGTTTATTCAATTTTTTCGTTGATCTTATTTACCCATGCCACAAGACCAGAATGTATTCCTGTCATTGATTTTGCGTTATCAGACCACACACCCACACAATACGATCAACTTATTCAATTTTTTACAAAATAATCATTGATTATATCAAAACTTTATTCTTCAGTTATATAAGTATCCAAAGGTTTTACAATTAATACAATTCCCCGAATAGAATTCTTAAAAATGTATTTAATGTAGACAAGTAAAAATGCAGCATTTGCTACAATGGTCTTCTCGTCAAGTTATACTGGAAAAAAATAATTCAATTTTATTCTCTTCAAAAGTTCATTACGGGAGACTGAGCTGTTTGGAAAAAGAATCGGTCAAATTTCTCTGCTGTCTTTTCTCCGAGCATACACTTAGTGATATCTTTTGCACATGGACCAATTAGAATTTCTGCCATTGTATGTGCCTGTCAAGGACTTGCGATTCTATAACTTATTCGAAAAAATGTCTCAAAGGCTATGGTACTATCTTCATTTGAAGCTTTTAGGAAACAAGATGCACTACACTTTCTAAACTGCTGTTTGTAGAAAATGCAACACCATGAAGGAATCATCAGAATCAAATGAAATTCGCAGCAAATGTCAATTATAGGATATTATGCAAATTAATAAAGTTTCAGAGCCATCGCGCGTGCGCGGCGCGCGCAGCGCCCTCTGAATTGATGCTGAAAGCGTATAAATAAAGTGCTGTAGCGGGACGTTGAAAAAAGTCTATGATTATTTGTTAGTGGCAAACGTTTAGTGAGACCTGAATATGCCTCCACGACGGAAGAATAAGAAATTCAAGCAACTTACGGAGTTTGAACGAGGGAGGATAATCGGCCTTCGAGAAGGAGGATTTTCCTATCGCGCAATAGCAGCTCGTATGCAGCGGAACAGTTCCACAGTGATGCGAGTTTGGAAGCAGTGGACCGACGAGCACCGAACAACTCGAAAAACAGGCACTGGACGACAGAAGGTGACGTCAGAGCGCGATGATCGACACCTACTCCGCATGGCGGTGAATGATCGCACAGCTTCCTCCAGGCAGCTGGCAGCACGTTGGTCTACTGCTACAGGTGTACAATTGTCGGCTTCGTCAATTCGTCGTCGTCTGCTGCGCCGTGGATTGCGTGCAAGGGTGCCTTTATACAGGATTCCCCTCACGGCGAATCATCGACGGCTGCGTCGGCAGTGGGCTCTTGAGCACAGAGACAGGCGAGCTGATTGGCACCAAGTTGTCTTTTCAGATGAATCACGCTTCAATTTGTGGACCCATGATGGCCGTGTTCGTGTTAGACGTTATGCCGGTCAACGCTGCCTTCCTGAGTGTATTATTGAACGACATAGTGGTCGAACACCCGGAGTTATGGTCTGGGGTGCGATTTCGTATCATGGACGATCCAATTTGATACGAATTGAGGGTAATCTCAATAGCAACAGGTACGTCCGTGAAGTGCTACAGCCCGAAATCGTTCCTTTCCTTCAAGGCATCCCTGGAGCTATCTTTCAGCAGGATAATGCACGCCCACATGTTGCGCGGACTGTTCGAGACTTCTGTTCAGCACAACGCATGCAACTTCTTCCTTGGCCTGCTTATTCACCGGATATGTCGCCTATTGAGCACGTGTGGGATATGGTTGGTCGGCGTCTCGCTCGTGATCCGCGTCCTGCAGTTTCCAAAGACGAACTTTGGTTGCGCATACAAGCGATATGGAATTCTCTTCCTCAAGCAGATATTCAACATCTGTTTGACTCCATGCCACGTCGTATAGCAGCACTTATTGCAGCGCATGGTGGCTGCACCAAATACTGATTTCGGACGCTTAATTTGTTTCTTTTGTTTTGAAAATTTCATCATTTATTTGTATCAGTACAAGTCGTTTCTGCATTAAATTTCATTTGATTCTGATGATTCTTTCATGGTGTTACATTTTCTACAAACAGCAGTATACTATGTGTAATTTTCTTTCAAAATTCTTGACATGTTTATCTTTGTTTGTTAGGTATTTTGTTTCAAGGTGTCAATGAGGAAGTGATGGTTTTAAACTACTGTTGATAAGAGCTTCGTTGCAAATTACACATAGTGGTTTAGGCTTACTCCAGAAAAATAAAAAAAAATTGTGAAAAGTCCGTGTCTGCTGGCATATTTTCGCTTTTTCCACTCCTTCTCATTATGTTCACTAATCGTTCGTTTTTAGTCAGCAGTGGTAGATCACGACAGCTTTCAGCCTGCTTGAAGTATAACATCTACTCTCTATGTTGCTTCGAAATCAGGCACTGAAGTTAAAGAAGGAACAAATAACTGCATGTCCACAATTTTATCAGACTCTACTAAAAGAGCCATTTTTAATTTTCAATCCACAAAAAAATTATGGTATAAAAATTATTTAAATATACACTCTATAACAAAGGAAAAAACGACGCACCAAAAAGGAGTTGTTCGACGGAAACAAAAATTGGCGGATAGGAAAATTATGTACATAATAAAGAATGATTAAAATTTCAGAAAAAGTGAATGATTTATTTCACAGTTACATAGTTACAAAGTAACGAGCTCGATAAGGTGTTGACCCACCTCTAGCCTGGATGCAAGCAGCCACACAGGGTCATCAACATTCCCTGGTTGATACAGTTACCTTCCCATCATACCCCAGACACACTCGATTGGAGAGAGATCTGGCTGGCCAAGGAAATGTTTGACAAGCTGTAAGATAGTTCATATCAACACGTGCCGTATGTGGTCTGGCATTATCTTGCTCATATAAAAAGGCCAGGGTACTGCAAAAGGAACAATAGCAAAACAGCTCTCAGAATGTCGTCGATGTACCACTGTGTTGTGCTTCTAATGACAACCAAACGGGTCAAGGGAAATGGCATCCCAGACCATAACTCCTGGTTGAGGGCCTGTGTGGCGTGCAATAGTGAAAGCGGGATCGGCACGCAGCCCTGGGAGTCTCCAGACAAGTCTTCGATGATCGTCAGGACACAGTCGTTGCTAAACACTATGTATATCTAGTCAGCAGCATCATTACAACCTGATAGAGCCAAGCAGCACTGTAATCTGGCTTGAAGAGTATTTGTAGAAGAGTGTTTGAAAGTCAACATGTAACGGAATCCCACTTCTGTCTGACACTTGTGCCATAATTCAATTAAATATAACTAACTTTAAACGTCAATAAATACTCCAATGATACTCAAGACTAATCGAACTTAATTATTTATTTATCAATTATTATATTATAGGATTAATTATTATAGGATTAATATTCCTATAATTAATTATTATATTATAGGATTATCAATTATTATATTATAGGTAATATTATAATTTTCGATAAAGATTTTCAAAGTTAAGTACAACATAATAAGTGTGCAATATATCTATGGATGTACAAATAAAGGCTAACTTATATTAAAAAATAGAATGTAGATATTAATAAAATCACAACAATTAAATAATGCTATATAGAAAGGTATATTGAATAGAATTTGAACTTTCATTATTGAAAATAATGCAATTGAAACTGTTACACAACAATTCATGTTAAATAATTCAGCAAAACAATAAACAAAATCGGAAAACAATGTAAACTAGAAAAGATTATTCATTTTAAAAGTTTTTGATTGCTGATTAAACTGCGTTTTGAATATTGTGCGAATTTAATGCTTTTTTGAATTGCTTGATAACGTCATAGTCATTGTTATAGCAATGGCTATTGCTTTCCTTTTGGAGATCATGATTTACGTGATCTCTTGCATCGTAGTTGCTTTTATGCGAGGTTTCATGCAGTCTTTCCGCGAGATAATTGCATGTGTTTTCATAAATGAAATGGTTAAGATCTTCTTCAGGTGGTATTATGGCAATGGGGCTCCCATGCAAAGTACGCTCATTCCAGAGCAAAGTTATCATATAACTGAACAGAAAACAGTTAAAAATATAATACCGATAGTGTATTCTTTCATGATTTTTAAGATCTGTGAAGCAATCGATATTAAAGTTGAGTTAGCTGCATTTGAAAAAAGAGATACATGGGGTAACAAAGTGAAGAAAACAACCAAATGTATTCCAATTGTGCAACCGGAGATAATTTTTAAGATCTGTAATGCTCTGAATCTTCCTGCGAAGTTAGAGCTGACTGAAGGACTTAATATACAAGTCGGAGAAACAACAAAAACTTCGACCCACAGTAAGGTTCCTCCAGTTGTAAACTCTATAGTAATTTATAAGATCTGCCTCGCTCTAGGGCTTCCTGCTCAGTTAAATGAGGAGGCGTAAATAGGAAAAATCTGAATGAAAAATGACAAAAGATAGTTGTGCTAACAAAATATTTCCTCTTGTGAAATCTCTAATGATATTCAAGATATATAATACTATACATTAAACATCGAAGTCACACTGTCTGTTGCATTGAATCTCTTA
This sequence comes from Nephila pilipes, assembly GCA_019974015.1. Lineage (NCBI taxonomy): Eukaryota > Metazoa > Arthropoda > Arachnida > Araneae > Nephilidae > Nephila > Nephila pilipes. The sequence goes on from BMAW01012966.1 coordinate 7,039, forward strand.
CATAGTTTGAATTATTTGCAAAAAAAAAATGTATTACAATGACAGATTGACAGGACAGATACTTTTTCATCAATTAAGTCTCTGAACTTTGCAAGAATATGTACGACTTCTAACTTATCTGTAATATTTTTAGTTTATGCAGACTCTTCGGAATATCATGACATAGTCTTATGACTACAAAAGATAAGTAAAACATCAAATATCAAAATTTTGCAAAACTAACGGATTATTTTTTTTTAAAAAGATTATCTGGGATTTTTTTAAACTTACCCAATTGAAACAACTACAATGAGTTCAGAAGGCAATTACTCACAACTGTTCTACAATATATCGTGACAATATGAAGGCTAAATATTTTTAAATGAAATTGACTTTGGATTGCTGACCGAAGAGATTTGGAAAGAGAATTTGACTCATTCTTATGAAGGTCTGAGAAAAATGTGGCTATATATGTTTGAATCTATGCGAAAACGTACGCCAAAATGAATGTTTCAGTGAAGGATTTAGAAGGATTTTTATGCTTGTATAATGTATAAGTTTTCATCTGAAAACTGATATTTGTTGTAGAATTTGTAGTTGTCTTAGGATATTAGGTATTCCATCTGAAAAGATGTTTGGCTCATTAAAGTGATTCAAACAAAGAAACGGAAATATACTGAATTATCTAATTCCCCCCCCCTCCCAAGAACTTATTCTGGATGGGACCAAGAGCAGTATTTACCAGAAAGAACACTTTATGGAGTGTCGGAGTCAGCGAAAGTTTTGGGATAAATTTTATTTTTTGCAATATGAGAGGTGAAAATGAGAAAATATCAACGTTTGTCTAATGTATCAAGATTTTAAGTTCATTAAATTAGGAAAAAATGACAATGGAAGGGCAGATTAATTGAATTGAAAAACTTAAATGTAATTATATGTGTAAAATTTTTAATTGTCTATTGCTGATGGTTGGTTATGATCAAAAAAAAAAAAAAAATAGTGAATAGGCTCAAGTTGAGGAACCAGAACATTAGAACTTCATGATGAAATTATTACAGCATAAAAGTTATTGTAATTATATTAATCAGGTAAAGAACAAATAAATTTATGTATATTTATAAAAATGAAGTGTTTTTGTCGTTATGTCTTTTTAATAATTGATTTACTCTATTGAAGAAAAGTATTTTTTACAAGAAATTACCATTTTCATATAAGTGATTATAATACCATCAGGAACATCATTCAGTCATTACTTTCAATAATTGATGAATAAAATCACACTTAGTGTTCTGTTGAAAAAGAGAATTTGTTCAATCTGTTCGTGGAATTTGTTTATTCCTCTTTATTAGCCCCTTATAGAAGAATTTATTTATTGCAATTAACACTAATTTTACATCATGCGAGGAATGAAATTTAAATATTTCATAAAATTTATTTTTCTTTATATATAATAATTTTATACATTGAACAGAGAGTCAGTTTTACATCTACCATAACAACGAAAACAAATTTTAAATATACATAGTTTCATGAATCTTTTATTAATATACAGTAATTGAAAACGTCACCGAAGCTAGCTAACAATTTAATCAACATAAATAAGACCCCAACCATACTTCATCACTCTGCAATGACTCCACAGAAGAGGCCATCGGCCTAATCAAAAGCCATGCAGAGGTTGAAGTTAAAAGCTGCTGCGAAGAATAGCATTCTTTGCAGTTTATCTGTCTTCGAGGATGTTATGGATATCCACCAATCTCTGAAGACTACGACCCCTTAACTAACCTGGAAAAAGAATCCAAAATTTCAGTGCAAAAACTTAATGGATTTCTTAGTTTCTTTGAACTGTCGCTGCTTTCGATTTCAAATTGAGGAACTCAAAATCCATATTATCCATGTAGCAACCTGCATGTATTGTTCTTCACGAGACTTTTCTCAAGAATGGCATGTTAAAAAAGGTGCTTTTATGTAACTGTGTGCGAAGGGATGTTGAACTCGCTTCATCTCAAACCTTAGGTGTGTGCTTTTTCACATCTCAGAATTACCTTTGTAGTATCGTCACACTATCCACATGGCTTCAGGCAGTGGCTTCAAATGTGTGGCTTCAAATTTATTCCTTAGCCACAGTCTGCAGCATTTATTTGGTACCCCATGATGTTGTGTCACAAATCAATCACTTAAATGACCAATTACCATCTATTTTCCTTATGCTTTAATGGAAACATAACTATGTAAACTCTCGCCTGTCTTTGTTTTCTGAATACTTACGAGAAGACTTATTTCTATGCACCCACTAGGCCCTTTCATTCACTAGATCTAGCAATTTGTCGGACAATTCTGCTACTGCTGTTGAAATTAGAGTTAGATAGTGATCTATATAAGATCGAGCATTTCTCTCTCCTAGATTTCCAGGTGTATGTTAAAGGGAGGCGCTTATGTTCACTCACATGCAATTTCTACCCGGGGAATTAGGAATCTTTCATATGGTAGCAGTTATAACTGGTGTAATGTTTCAGAACTAGAATATTGATCCTGTTCAAAAATCACTGATTCGATTAAGCACGTTACTGATGCAGCGATTCAAAATTTTTTAGATACACGGCAAAAGATGAGTAAACCTTGAAAAAAAAAAAGAAATATCAAACTACCTTCAAGAGACAAAAGAGATCGTGGGATATTTTATGAAGATACCCCATAACTGAGAACTTCACAGCGTTTAATCAGGAGAAAACGTTTCCTAGTATTGTAAGAAGGCATAGTCAGAGAGCATCTTGAGTTATATATGTCTCTTCCATCGCTTCCTTCATCGCAATTAACAATTATGGAGGAAAGAAGTTTAAAACTACAAATAATTTAAAACTCGGTCAAGTGACGAGGACGAAACCTGACCTGACACCCCTTCTCCTAACTTCAACACCTCGCCAAAGGGAAGACGGTGGGTCCCGACAGATTAACGTGCATTATCCCCGGTTACACGGCGGGTCTCTTGTGGCATCAAGGCTAGAACTCACGACTCAGGAAAAACCGTCGGCTGAGGAGCCGCTTCTTAACCACTAAGCTACGGCATTTTCAACATTTCTGATGGATGATTAATATTTTTAGGAAAATATATAAAATTGGGATGTATACCTATTTTGTTATTTTTAAAAAATATTCATGAAAAGAGCGCAAGTAAATCTGAAAAATCAAAATTACTATCTGGAAATATTTCAGATGTTGTATGTGAGGAATATTCGATTCAGAACTAGGTTTCCTATTGCAAGTTTTTTTATGACATAAAATGTAAATAAATTTACTCTTTAACTCGTATATTTTCTCTTATTTATAACTTGGGATTATTTAACTGAAACAACAATAATTTTTGCGAAGCAATTATTGTGTAATGCACGAATACAGCTAAGTGCATATAATATAGATCAAAACTTAGTCAAATAAATTATGAGAAAGCCTCATGTAAAAAAAAGTATTTTCAATTGGAGAACAGAATTAAACACACAATTGTTCATTTTTAACAATGGCTGTATTACATTGTAAGATGTTAAACTCACTTTTACAAAATCTCAAAGAATTTTAATTCAGCACAAAAATTTAGCCAATTGTAATGGAATTCCTTATGCGAAAACGTTTTGGATGAATAGGCAAAATAGTAAAATTTGGTGTCTATTATTTCATTAATGAATTGCAGGTTCTCCAGAGTATAAAATCTGAGAAACTGTTGTACATAAGGAGTAGTTCAGCATATGTGTTGGATGTCGACTGCAAATATTTATCTCGACTTTAGCAATCTATCAGCCACATATTTGTGCTGAATGCAACGATGCAATTTTTTTTATACTCGAAACATTTTTTAGCTTATCAGGAACACTTGTAGCACAGCATATACGTAGACAAAATTCTACGACTTGTTGAATCGCAAATTGTTTTTGTCACTTTCCATTGCTTTTGTTATTATTTATTGGTCGACTTAATTTGAAACATAAACTCACAAAAGCACACAGCACACCCTGCTACGAAATGTTTTCGTGTTTTCGATACTTTTTTGACCAGTTAGGTCGTATTATCTCTCCTTTATAGAGCACATTCGGAACTTAATGCTGTAGTTATTCATTCGAGAAACATTTAATATTTTCTTATATTTATTCACACATTCTAAGTCAGGGGTGTCAAATTCGAAGGTCGACTAAGGCGAAATTAATGATTTTTAATTTTATGTGGCTCCACAACAAAGAGACGTATTATAAAAATAAATTTTAGACAAAAAATTGTTTTGAAAGGTACGTTGAGAAGGTAACAAAACAAGAGCAACAATGATTTTAATGTTTTTTCTGTCACTTGGCATCTTTTCTCAGTTACCTCCTGTTGAACTTCGATAGAAATTTTGTTTACATTGATTACTTTCAAAAATGAACCAAGATAATTGTCAAAAAATCTAAATCGGATAATAGAATTATTTTCTTCCATAAGCAAAAATACCGCTCACATTTAGAAGCACCTCTAAACAGAGAAATTATTCCATATGCGAGTGCTCGAGTGTTTTCAAAGATGGGAGATAAATATTTGCATAATTCTGGTGAGTCAACTTCAAACTGAATTTTCCTTATAATTTTGAAATCTCATTTGTATTCCTATTACCTTTATTTGATTTTGGTGGCTGCGTTGGTCATGAGCATGGCCTTGCGCATTGTGTTGTTTTCGTCGAGTCGTGGGCTCGACCACTGACTCCACAAACTGACGCCACCACTGTAACCTGACACACACCGTGTAAAAGGGTGAATGCAAGTTCAATCTGTTCGAAATCGGAAGTCTTCCCGGTGTCATGGTGTAGGAAGTATCATCTCAGTTGTCGTTTCTTTACTCGAAATTATGAGATTTTTCGCCAAGAGCCCTCGTATAACTTTTCAGTGCAACGTTAATAAATGATCGAAATTTCATTTCAACTCATTAGGTATTGATTCTATATTTGAAGAAAATAAATTGAAGAGAATAAAAGAAAAAAGTTTTTTTTCTCTAATAATTTAAGATCTGCAAATCTTGTTTGAAGTTAATTTCTATATAAGGCTTAATATATGTTTACATATAAACATTGAATGCTATGATCTCAAAAAAAAGAACATATAACAAACGTTTGACAGTATCCTTCTGAGAGTCAAATATATCGGAAAAAAATGTATAGAATCTCATTCCCGTTTTCTATTCTTCCTGGAAGATTAAAAAGAGAAGCAACTGCAAGTTATTATTATTCTTTTTTACTAAGAAGATACACTCATTGTATATGAAGAATAAATGAGTTTTACTTCTTCATCTGAGTGTATGTATTACATTTGTTTTCTCAACATATCCTGCCATTAAAGTTATTCAACGAGAAAAATATTACATGCTCTCTTTTTGTAAAATATTTCTCAGGAGGAAAACACTCATAAATGTTTGATTTATATCCCTGAAGTGTCCCTACCGTACGTTGGATAGTTATTTTTTGATGATGCCTATGGACGAAATCATCTTTACTCAATCTCCTAATAGCTTCGGTATGGTGGAATATTTGGCCTTCCAAGAGAAAACTCGTGTAGGTAAGAAAATTAAAGAAACCAATCTACTTAAGGAAATGTTCGTTTATTAAATAATAGCAAGAGCGGAGCTTTATAGATAATTTTATTAGGCTACTCTTATCCTTAACATCCAAGTATGTTGCGCAATATTTATGATAAAACACGAAAAGTAATTTAAATTCTTAAAATTATTTTTCTAGAATTTCCATATCTTTAAAATTATGCTACACAGAGCTATACTTTATAACGTTTTATTCTTTGCTATTATAAGCTTTATTTCTCTCTCGTTTCAACTATCTACAGTAACTAAAATTATTCAACTAAAGTCTAATTAAATGTAATTTAATTAGATTTTAGTTGAA